>JAODAL010026981.1:0-55759 GCA_025379985.1 Phyllomedusa bahiana
TCGTTTACCACCTGATTTCGCTTCATGTTCAGAAATATACAAATTTGAGAAGTATGGAAGAGTTTTGGAAAGTCTCTTATTAAAAGATGGCAAATCACAACTATTCTCAAATCCCTCAAAACAAAACAAAATTGCTGGATTCAAATATAACTGCAAAGTAGATCTATCAACAAAGCTGGCCTGCGCCAAAGTGAAAAAACACGTATCTGAAATGTATTCGAATAATAAAAGGTATTTTTTGGCACCTATCAATTCACCTGTGGTGACTAAAAAATTGCAGTATTCACATTTAATGCAAGGTGCCTCAATGAACAAAGCTGTAGTGCACCAAAGTCAAAAAACACGTACTGTAATGTATTCGGATAATAAAAGGTATTTTTTGGCACCTATCAATTCACCTGTGGTAACTACACAATGCTGGATTCAATTTTACTGCAAGGTGGCTCTATCAACAAATCTGGACTCGGCAAAAGTGCAAAAAACACGTATCTGTAATGTATTCGGATAATAAGAGGTATTTTTGGCACCTATCAATTCACCTGTGGTGACTATAAAATTGCTGTATTCAAATTTAACTGCAAAGTAGATCTATCAACAAAGCTGGCCTGCGCCAAAGTAAAAAAAAAACACGTATCTGAAATGTATTCGGATAATAAAAGGTATTTTTTGGCACCTATCAATTCACCTGTGGTGACTAAAAAATTGCAGTATTCACATTTAAGTGCAAGGTGCCTCAATGAACAAAGCTGTAGTGCACCAAAGTAAAAAAAACACGTATCTGTAATGAATTCGGATAATAAAAGGTAATTTATGGCACCAATCAATTCACCTGTGGTAACTACACAATTGCTGGATTCAAATTTAACTGCAAGGTGGCTCTATCAACAAATCTGGACTGGGCAAAAGTGCAAAAAACACGTATCTGTAATGTATTCGGATAATAAAAGGTATTTTTGGCACCTATCAATTCACCTGTGGTGACTACAAAATTGCTGTATTCAAATTTAACTGCAAAGTAGATCTATCAACAAAGCTGGCCTGCGCCAAAGTGAAAAAAACAAGTATCTGAAATGTATTCGGATAATAAAAGGTATTTTTTGGCACCTATCAATTCATCTGTGGTGACTAAAAAATTGCAGTATTCACATTTAAGTGCAAGGTGCCTCAATGAACAAAGCTGTAGTGCACCAAAGTCAAAAAACACGTATCTGTAATGTATTCGGATAATAAAAGGTATTTTTTGGCACCTATCAATTCACCTGTGGTGACTACAAAATTGCTGTATTCAAATTTAACTGCAAAGTAGATCTATCAACAAAGCTGGCCTGCGGCAAAGTGAAAAAACACGTATCTGAAATGTATTCGGATAATAAAAGGTATTTTTTGGCACCTATCAATTCACCTGTGGTGACTAAAAAATTGCAGTATTCACATTTAAGTGCATGGTGCCTCAATGAACAAAGCTGTAGTGCACCAAAGTCAAAAAACACGTATCTGTAATGTATTCGGATAATAAAAGGTATTTTTTGGCACCTATCAATTCACCTGTGGTAACTACACAATTGCTGGATTCAAATTTAACTGCAAGGTGGCTCTATCAACAATTCTGGACTGGGCAAAAGTGCAAAAAACACGTATCTGTAATGTATTCGGATAATAAAAGGTATTTTTGGCACCTATCAATTCACCTGTGGTGACTACAAAATTGCTGTATTCAAATTTAACTGCAAAGTAGTTCTATCAGCAAATCTGGACTGGGCAAAACTCCAAAAAACACGTATCTGTTATCTATTCGGATAATAAAAGGTATTTTTGGCACCTATCAATTTACCTGGGGTTACTACAAAATTGCTGTATTCAAATTTAACTGCAAAGTAGATCTATCAGCAAATCTGGACTGGGCAAAACTCCAAAAAACACGTATCTGTTATCTATTCGGATAATAAAAGGTATTTTTGGCACCTATCAATTCACCTGTGATGACTACAAAATTGCTGTATTCAAATTTAACTGCAAAGTAGATCTATCAGCAAAGCTGGCCTGCGCCAAAGTGAAAAAACACGTATCTGAAATGTATTCGGATAATAAAAGGTATTTTTTGGCACCTATCAATTCACCTGTGGTGACTAAAAAATTGCAGTATTCACATGTAAGTGCAAGGTGCCTCAATGAACAAAGCTGTAGTGCGCCAAAGTGAAAAAACACGTATCTGTAATGTATTCGGATATTACAAGGTATTTTTGGCACCTATCAACCTGTGGTGACTTGCTGGATTCTAATTTAAGTACAAGGTGGATATATCAACAAAGGTGGAATGGGCAAAATTGAAAATGAACACCTAACTGAAATGTATACTGATAATAAAAGTGGAGTTTTGCACCTAACAAAGAGACCTGCAGTTACTAGAAAAGATGTGTATCCTAATGTAAGTTCAGGCTGCCCAATATCCAGGAAATATTTCAATAGAAAACTGTTAATAATAAAGCTATTGCAATGTCTACACTAAGTCTTGGTGAACTTTATCCAGTATTCTTTATAGAGCTTGTCTATTCGTATAATACAAGATATTTTTGGCACCTTTCAATTCACCTGTGGTGACTATAAAATTGCTGGATTCAAATTTAAGTGCAAGGTGGATATATCAACAAAAGTGGAATGGGCAAAATTGAAAATGAACACCTTTCTGAAATGTATACTGATAATAAAAGTGGAGTTTTGCACCTAACAAAGAGACCTGCAGTTACTAGAAAAGATCTTTATCCTATAAATTCAGGCTGCCCAATATCCAGGAAATATTTCAATAGAAAACTGTTAATAATAAAGCTATTGCAATGTCTACACTAAGTCTTGGTGAACTTTATCCAGTATTCTTTATAGAGCTTGTCTGTGTTCGCCCGCGGGGGCCCCCCCTCCGCTCCCTCCCGTGACTTTACAGCAGTAGATGCTCCTTTAAAATTCTCTACCTAACTATATAAAATCTTCCAATCTCTAATCTAACTAAATTGTAAGGATCACAGCTAATAGTAGAGGTTTCTCTGTGAAGAAATATAATAATTTCGCTGAGCTGTTTGGACACAAGCAGAGCGCAAGTCCTTCTGCTCTGAGACGCTGAGAGACACTGAGGCTGAACAGGAAACGCTGTTCTATGTAAAACGAGGTCATGTGATTTTTCCAGCCAATCGCAACCATACACATCTCAGTCATGACGTCGCACACACATCTCACCCTGTTCTATTCTGTAATCTGATTTACTGGCCGCCAAAATTACAGGAAGCGCCGAAAAAGGCGCGATCTTAATAGATGATGCACAGATTTTAACCTAAATTATCGCATGATCTAAAAAATCTGATCACCATAAAAACTGTGCCGATTTCAACTTTGTCGATAATAATCGCTCAACACTATCAGCAACGTGACAGCAGTAGAGTGCCAAGCAGCTGCAGAAGCAGGCCTTGTGGCAGAAGCCTAATGGGTGACCTCTGGTAATCCTTATTTACCACCTCACCAACACATGTAATGTATGGCATACATACAACTCACAGAGACCGGCTTAAGATCATGGTGCATGACTATCTGCGTATCAACACGGATGTTTTTGTATATCTTCCAGACCCAATCGACTTCTGGGTATCCAAAATGGATGAATGGCCTGAGCTCGCTTGCCACTCCATAGAGGTGTTGTCCTGGAGATGTCATTACAGACAAACGCATCCGGCTTTCCACAGATAATGTGGATCGTTTGACTTTCATCAAGATGAATCAGGCATGGATCTCTGATGATGTTGTGGCCCCAATTGCCGAGGTCACCGATTAGTTGCCGGTCTACTTCACATTCCTCTTCAAAAAAAAAAGGGTCCTCTTAAAAACCCAATTTTTTTTAAAATGATCTTTTCTTACTGCAATTTTTATTCTCGGGCCCCAAAAGGTAATTTGCGGGTTTTTTGGGGGTTTAAAAGAGAGGTAAACAAAACACAATTGAAAGGGTTTATGAAAAAAAAGTATTCCTTTTTTACTCACTTTCCTTAATTAAAAAAATTTTCCGCAGTAATTGGGTTTTGGGGGTTCAAGGGTTCTGCGAGATAAAAGCTTAATAAACCCTTTTTGGAACAAAAAAAGTGGCTTTAATGGCATTTTACCCCCACAATTTTTAACAGGGGTTTGGGAAAAAGTCTTTTTTATTTTTTTTTTTGGGGTCATGGCTGCTATGAAAAACAGCTTATTTTACAGGTCCTTTTTTTAAAAAAAATGGGGGTTTTCTAACGGACTTTTGTTCTTCACAATTTGTCAAATGGCCAAAGGGTCATGTTTTAAATTTTTTGGGGGGATTTTGCGGTAAAATTAAAAAAAAAAACCCGGGTCTCTACGGTAATATTATAAAAAATTGGTTTTTAACAGACATTTTTTTTTTTCAAAATTTGCCCAACAGTGGCCAAAAGGGTCATTTTTTTTTTTAAATTTTTTGGGGGGCATGTTGCTGTGAAATCGGGTATACTACGGGGCCCCATATTTTTAAAAAATGGGGTTTTGTAACAGACATTTTTTCTTCACAATTGTCAACCGGCCCAAAAGGGGTCTTTTTAATTTTTTAGGGGGCATGGTGCTTGAAAAAAAAGGTCATTGAAAATGTTTGGGTTTTTGTAAGTTTTTTAAACATAGCTATCAATCCTTGTGTGAGAAATTAAATTTAATAAAATTTAAAAAAAGGAAAAAAAGATGGGGTTTGGCGTTTCCCCATCCCTTTTTAAAAAATGTTTTTTTCTAGAATTAAACTTTTAAAAAAATTTGCATGTACAAAAAAAGTTGATAAAAAAATTTTTCCTTGAATTGTAAAAAGGGGGGGTACAGGAAGATTTGGGAACAGATGTAGGTTTTTTCAGGGGGATATGGGGGAATGGAGCACATTCCCCACCCCAAAAAAAGAGACAATTCCCCCCCAAAAACACTTTTAGTAAAACGGAAAAAGAAAAAAAAAAAAAAAGGGGAAATTGGGGTAGAACAGAAGCGTCAACCCCCAAGCTTTCCCAAGTGAACCCTCAATTGTTTATAGATGACGGACCCCAGCCCGGGTCTCCCCCAACCCACGAAAACCCCCCCCCTTTGTTGTTGAACCTGCGTTTTAAATTAGATGAGGGAACTCCACTCTGGCTCTCCGAAACCCACTGAAACCCCGGGCCCCTTCTGGGTGAACCTACGTGAAACATTTACGGGCCCTCCCCTCCTTGATCGGGTAATTTTTTTTTCCAACCCAATTGCATTTAGAATGCAGGATTTTCAGACAAGTCGTTAAACCTTTTGGGACATCTGTTTTTTTTTTGCTTCACTTTTCAAATTTCCCATGGTGGAACAAATGTCACCAGTAGAATGGAAGGGACCCTTTGCCGGGGCAGTATTGGGAAATGTTTTTTTTTTATATAGTTTTTTTTCTTATTGCGAAATTTTTTTTGCTGGGGGGTCCATAAGGGGTCTGTGCAGGTTTTTGGGGCATGCTACGTTTTCAGGGTATGAAAAAGTCAATTTTCCCTCCACTAAAAAAATTTGCTTCAGAGACTAAATTTCTTTTGGCCACTTTTTTTCTGTGGGGGTGCAGGTTTGGGGGGTCATGCGGGTCCGGGGAAAAGGATAGCCAATTCCCCGTTCAACCCCAAAAAAGGGGTTTAAAGACCCCCTTTTTTCCCGCACTTTTTAAAACTGGGAGTAATGTAGATTTTAAAAGGGGCATGCTGCGGTCCAGGACGGGATAGTCTATGTCCCCAAATTTAACTAAAAAAGGTGGTTTAAAGACTCCTTTTTTCCGTCCCTTTTTTAAACGGGGGGGTCATGGGGTTTTTAAGGGTTTATGGGGTTTGGTCCAGGAACCAGGCAACGTCAAATGTCCATTCCACTAAAAAGGTGGTTTCAAAGACTCCTTTTTTAGGCACTTTTTGATCTGTGGTTCATGTAGATTTTAAAGGGGCAAGCCTTGGCCCGGTTTCCGTACGGGAAAATCCCCTTTTCCAGTTCAACTAAAATGGGGTTGGGAAAAACTCCTTTTCCGGCACTTTTTAAAACTTGGGTTTTAAAAACAGGTTTAAGGGTCATTTTCTGGGGGTCCAGGACAGGTTTAGTCCTTTGGGCCAGTTTTAAAATAAAAAGGTGGTTCCCAAAGGGCTCCTTTTTCAGGCACTTTGTAATTTTTTGGGTCCCTGCAGGTTTGGGGGGTCAGGGTGGTTTGGTTTCAGGACCGGGGTATCCAATATCATGTTTTAACTAAAATGCTGCTTTAAATAAAAACTGGGCCCTTCCCAGCACTTGGGAAACTTGGGTCAGTAGATTTATGGGTTCATGCCTTTCGGTCAAGGACAGGCCCTAGGGCAATTCCCGTTCAAAAAAATTTTGGGGTTACAAAACTCATTTTTTTTTCATTTTTGAAAACTTTTGGGTCATGCAAAATTTAAAGGTTTAATTTTCGGGGGCCCAGTTTCAGGCATAGTCAAGGTCCCGTTCAACTAAAATGGGGGTTCAAAGACCCTTTTTCCCGCACTTTTTAAATTTGTGGTCAGTTTGGTTTTTTAAGGGGCATGCCCGCGTTTCCCGGACCCGGGATAGTCAAAGGGCCAGTTTCCCAAATAAAATGATGGGTTCCCAATTTATACTGCCTTTTGGCACTTTTTTTTTTTGTGGGTAATGCCGGTTTAAGGGTCATTTCTGTTGTAAAGGACAGGGATATGAAAAGTCTGTGACTTTTTTTTTGACTTTTGGGCGCCTAATTGTCTTGCCTTTAAAATGTAGCAATTTTCCAGTTTCCCTTTTTTGGATGTTAAAATTTCCGCTTCTCCACCCTGTTTGGGTGGAAGAATTTAAGCTGTTGTTCCTCTTTCCCATAACTTTAATGGTCTTCTGGGATAATTTTTATTATCGACTTTCCCGGGATGATAATTTTTCCCATATCGACTATCGACTCGGGTTTTAACCGGTTTGTTGATACAACGTCATCGCTAGTTTCAGGCAGTCTTTTGGGAAGTTTCCCACCTTTATGTTTAGAGCAGAAAGTTTCTCTGAGGGTTTTTTGAGGAGATTGGGGGAATTAAAAAGTCAACTCAAAACAGTCCAAAAACCCTCTCTTTATTTGGGGGGGGGCAAAAAAAGCCCAAAAAAAACTTTTTTTAGGTCTTTTAAAGGGAAAATTAAACCCCCCAAAAATATGAAAAAAAAAGCTGGGGAAAAATGTTGGCAAACTTTTTACATTGAAAAAACATTCTTTTCTTTATCAAAAAAGTCACTGGAAGTTAAAACCCGGCCCCCTCGTGGCAAACAAATTTCTGGGATCTGAAAAAAAAAAAATTGGTTTTCTTCATAAAGACAGCCTAGGCCATAAAAAGGGTTGCCAAAAATCCTTTAAAATGAGCTGCAGCAAGGGGGCCAAGACCTTTCCGGGATTTAACAAAAAATGTTCCAAACAGAAAAAGGCCTCCCCATTGGGCAAACCAAAGAAATTGAGTGCCAATTCTGGTCCTTTTTAAGAGATTTTCTTTTCAAAAGACGGGGAGTGCTGCAGGGGGTTAAAGGGGGGGAGGAGTCAGCCAGGTTTGTGCTTTTAGATCATGGCCCCACCTGCATCAATTTTGGCCGCAAAGACTGTCCCTCCTAAATGGAAGGGCCCCTTTTAAGTAAAAAAAGCCAAGACCCCAAAAAGTTTCTTGAAAAAAAGAAGGGCTACCCGTGGGGAAAAAATTTCAGTGGGAAAAGTGAAACTCTATGAAATCCATGCCCACAAGAGTTAATGCATGGGGTGGAAAAAAATGGTGGTCACACAATATTGACCCCTTTGGGCACAATTTTGTCCCCTTTTCCCCCCCTTTGAGGTGTACCCCTTTTTTTGTTCCCCACCCCAGTTTAGACATTTTTGGCTGTGTGCTGGTTATTTGGGGGGCACACCCAAATTAACACTTAAAACAAGCGTTCACTAAAAAACTTTAAAATTTTTCAAAGGTCTTATCTTCATTGTTGCCCCAAAATGAAAAAATATAATGAAATGCTTACAAAAATGTGAAAGGTGTAATCACTTTTGTTAGATACTGTATATGGACTACAGGGTGAAAAGGAAAAAACATCCTCACTAGGAGTCATATATTCCTTTTTTCTGTGTTTTTTTTGTTTGTTTTGCTTTATTTGCCCACTGAGGATAGTAAGTGGTGGAAACTCGTCTGGGTAGTTATTTATTATTATTTTTTTTGTCTTTAGATTTATTTTTGCATTAGGGTGACTGCAGGTTTCATTAGGGATAAATAGGGGGCCCGGCCTTTTTTGGGGGCGGTTTCCTCCAGAAGGCAGTACTGGGGATTTTTTTAAAGGGCAGAAACTTTTTTTCCCACGGGTTTTTTTAAATTTCCCTCCTCTGCGCATGTTTTTTTCAAAATGAAAATTTGGGACAATCCAAACTAAGCCTTTGCCTCCCCCTATATGCCCAACGCTTGGGTAAGTGAGTTTTTTTTTTTACCTAGTTTTAAAATCAGATTTGGGGGTTTTTAAATAAAAATATATTTTTGAACTTACTTTTTAAATAGGATTTATTTATTTATTTTTTTTCTTAAAATTTTATGTTTAAACCCAAAAAGAGTATTGTGGGAAAAATTCTTCATAGGAAATAAAACAAAATTTATGGGTGATTCTCGGGGAAAATGAGGCACGGGGTTTCCACATTTCAAAATACATTACATTGATAAAAGGAGGTCTGGAAAGGGGGTTTCTGGGGGCGAATATTATAAAAAACTAAACACGCACATAACACCAACTCTTTTGGGACTGTATAATGACATCTTAAAAGGAACCAGGTTGTCTGACCATTTTAATACAGCTTATATCAAACTTCTACCCAAGGAAGGGAAAAATGCGATAGATCCTTATCGACAGCATATCATCTGATCTTGCTAAAAATCAGGATCTAAAGATCTTTTCTAAGATAATGGCGTTCAATAATGTCCACTGGATATGGCTCGGACAAATCCTAAATAGAATGAGGAAAACGGGCTTTTAATGATTATCTAGAATCTTTATATAGCAACCAAGACTTTGTTACAAGAGGGGACGAGACAGGGGAAACATTACTATTCAATCTACAAAATCCCTTAAACAAGAACGCTTAAAAACACGTGCCAAATTTCCCAAAGGGATTAAAAAGGGAAAAGAATATTGAAAAACCCACATTATTCGCAGACGGTATCATAATTTTTATGGCACACCTGCATAGAGACCTAGATAAAGTGATTTTGCCAACAAATACTTTTTTTGGGGAAATTTTTTCTTTCAAAATGTTTGAACGATTTCGTTGCCATCGACATCGGGCGATGGGAAGGGGAGAGTGACCATTTATCGACAAGAAAATTCGAGGCGAAGGTAGATTATTATCGATGACCATTAAAGTCCCAAAGGGGGAGCAACAACCCCCTTCATTCTTACACCCAAAAAGGGGTGGGGGAAGTGGAATTAAAATCCACAACAAATCAAATGGATACTGCTACATCTTAGGCCAAAAACACTTAGGTTATAAAAGCCACAGAAAAAAAATCACAGAAACCCTTACTATTTCCCTTCCCTTTCACCCCAGCATGACCCTTTAAAACCCCATAAACCCACAAAATTAAAAAAATGCCCGAAGGCACTAAGATTTGAACCATCAATTTAAATTTAACTGGACATTGAAAAACCCTGTCCGGGAAAACAGCATGAGCCCCAAAACTGCATGACCCCCCGATTTTTTAAAATGGCCGGGAAAAAGGGGTCTTTCAACCCCCATTTTTTATTTGAACGGGGCATTACCCATACCTGTCCTGGGCCCCACAATATTACCATTTTAAAACCTTTTCTGAAACCCCCAAATTAAAAAGTGCCGGGAAAAAGGGGTCTTTTAACCACCCTTTTTGTTTAAAAAGGACAATTTACTATACTGTCCCCGGGGCCCCAGCAAAAGCCCCAAAACCTCAGGACCCCAATTAAAAAAATGCCGGAAAAAAAGGGGTTTTTTTCAAACCCCCATTTTATTTAACCCGGACATTGGCTATACCGTCCTGGCCAAAAAGCATAACCCCCAAAACCCGCATGAAACCCCAGATTAAAAAATGCCGGGAAAAAAGGGGTCTTTCCCCAAACCCCCATTTTTTTTCCTGGACAATCCGGCCCCCGTCCGGGTAACGCTTGCCCCCCCGTAAGAGGCGGACCAATTGAGCTTTACTGGAAATACGTGGTTTAAAAACAAAGGTTTCCCCCCCATTTGCCCCTTTTTCTTGGCATACATTTTTTTCATTTTAAATCAACGTGCGGAGGAAAATTTTCTTTTTACTTTTTTCCTTTCCCTCTCCAACCCATGTCCTCGAATAACCTACATCTGGGAAAGTTTTTCCCGTACCCTTCCCCTTTTACAAATTTAGGGAATTTTTTTTTCCAGCTATTTTTTACTGCAAGTTTTTTTAAATAGTTTTAATTCTAGAAAACAACATTTTTTAAATAAAGGGGGAACCCAACCAATGTCTTTTTTCCCCTTTTTAATTGTAAACAAAGGGGTTTTTTCAAATTTCAGGGGGTTATAACTATGTTTAAAAATCTTGCCAAAAAAAAAGTCATTTTGCAATTTTGTGTCAATTAACAGAGTCCTACCTATTCCCGTTTCCCGAAAAAAACCATCCCCTTTAGCCACTCTTGACAATTTGTGAAAAAAACAAATGTCTGTTAGAAAAAACATTTTTTTTATAATAGGAACCTGAGTATAGCGCATGTCACAGCAAAATGCCCCCAAAAATTCAAAGCAAGACCCCTTGAGCCACTTTGGAGCAATTGTGATGAAAAATGTCTGTTAGAAACAACAAGAATTTTTTTATAATAGGACCTGTAGATAGCGCAGTCACAGCATAAATCCCCCCATAATTTTCAAAGCATGATCCCGGACCACTTGGGACATAGTGTGAAGTATCTTATGCCGGAGAATCAACACTTTTTTTTATAAATAGGAACCTTAGTAAATTGCCATTTCAAAACAGCATACCCAAAAAATTATAAAAATGACTTCTCACCAATGTTAAAAATGTGAGGAGAAATGCCTCTTAGAATCTCATTTTCAGTTCAAAGGAACCATGATTATTGCTGTATCTACACAGCAACAATACCCCATAAAATTAGAATAGGACTTCTCAGCCACTATTAAAAATTGGAGGAAAAATGGCACTTAAAAGCCAATTTCTGTTCCAAGGACATGATAATTGCTGTATCTCACAGCAACAATACCCAAAAA
Source organism: Phyllomedusa bahiana (assembly GCA_025379985.1). Lineage (NCBI taxonomy): Eukaryota > Metazoa > Chordata > Amphibia > Anura > Hylidae > Phyllomedusa > Phyllomedusa bahiana. The sequence continues at coordinate 11,261 of JAODAL010026981.1, forward strand.
ATTATAAATATACGTCTCACCACTTATAAATATGTGGGGAAAATGGCCACTTAAAAGTCCTCATTTCTGTTCCAAAGCATGAGATTGCGGTATCTCCAAACAACATCGACCCCAAAAATTATAAATATGACTTCTCAGCCACTATTATTAATTGTGAGGTGAATTAGCCACTTAAAAAAAGCCACATTTCCGGTTCCAAAGGACCATAAGAGAGCGATCTCACAGCAACATACCTCCAAAACCATTGACAATGCAAAAACCTTCTAAAGATAAAGTGAGTAAAATGGAATACGTGTGTCCATGAAACCTTGCTGTCTTTTACAGTCTCCTCACATGCAAAACCACAAAATGAACTGTTGGATAGAGAATTAAAAGCAGGTAGGAAATATATGTTTAAAAAAAAGTTTTCAAAAGGACCATTTCTGTTCGTTTGAAGAGGAATTGAAAACCCGCAAACTTATCGTGACCTCGCAATTGGGGCAACAACATCATCAGAGATCCCATCCTGATTCATCCGTTGATGAATAGATCAAACGATCCACATTATCTGTGGAAAGCCGGATCGTTGTCTGTAATGACTCCTCCATCTGTGCTGAATGGCCGCCAGATATGAAGCCTGCGGCTGGCAGGACAACACCTCTATGGTGTGGCGAGCAGCACGGGGCCATTCTTCATTTTTATACCCAAAGTCAATTGGTCCGGAACACTATGAAAAAACATCGTGTTTGAGACCGCAGATAGTCCCGTGCACCATAAGCTTAAGCCTGGCTCTGTGGGTTGGATGGTCCCGCAATGGCATGCTTGTGAGGTGGTAAATAAAGATTGCCAGAGGTCACCCATTACTTCTGCCAACCGTGCCTGCTGCCCGCTACCGACGTGGCACTCTACTGCTGTCACGTCGCTGATGTTTTCCACCGTGACATTGGGAACGTGAACAGACGCATCAGTATGTCTTCCAGTTGATCAATCTGCAAAGTCCTCCATTCCTGCATTTTACTCTCTTTGGGGGTGGAAGGAAATCTGAGTTTTTTTTGTTACCGGATCCAGGGGGTGGCCACCCAGTAACTGTTGATTTTTTTGATGGCCCTGAATGCCGAGATATGTGGAGGAAATGAGCTTCCAAGGGCACTCATGTGAGAGATGGAGCCTGGATTTCCCAAGCCTCTGGTCGAGGGGCACTAGTCAAACTGATCTGCCATCATCTTCCCTCCTCCACCTCAAATTAGCGCCAAACCTCTTTCAAGGCAGGGACGCTCGTAAACTCGGGTGTCCTAGGAATACCTCTCCTCCTCCTCCTCCTCCGATGCCTCCGGCACAGCTTCAACACAGCCCTGACGTGCCTGAGATGATGCACCCTAAGCTATCCCACCTATGCACTAGCCCTGGACCCCGAACCACTGCCTAATGAAGACCGATGAAATTGTGAGAACTGTCGGCCTTGTGGAGTTTGAACGGAGAAAAGGCTCGTGTCCGCATCTGTGTCCCCGTCTCCTCATCCGTCGCTGGCACCTTTGTTTTCAGAGTGTCCAACGATCGTTCCAGAACTATTATCACCAACAATGCTCATGCTGGACACCAGGCATTGTCCGCACTGACCTTTGGTGGCCTTCTTTCAAAACGGCAAGGATGCATTAAAAGGCTTATTCCCCCTTTCACCTCCTCCACTCTCGGTGGCTCACACCTCGAGGTCCTCACCGATGCTGTCACCATGTGTCACTGCTCGTACTGCGTAATGGCATTTGCGCTGCTTGCTGCCACAATCGCGAGCATTGGAGGTGAATTCGCGTGTTGCCCATTCCACATTGAGACGGTTGACCCAGGGAGGCCCGAGCTGAGCGCGCAACCGCCAGCCAGGGGGACGAAGCAGGGTGCAACGGCGAAGTGCGAACTAGACTTCCGAGCCTTCTCACCAGGCCGTCCAGACTTGGGTATGCCTCCTTTAGGAATATTTCTGTATTAAAGAATCATGACATTGGCACAAGGCAAGGCATGTCTCCAGCCGACCGAACTTATGGGCGGCCAGCAATTTCGCCTGTTTAATCGCCACCACCCTTGCTGGCACAAGTTTTTGGCATCCTCACCCAGCGCTCGGTCCTCGTGCGAGAGCCGTCCACAGCTCCTGAACTGGGGTGGATTTGTCACTCCAAAACAGATTAATTTAAACACGGCCTGGTTTCTCTGGGCACGTGATAGCCACCTCAGAAGAACCTTGGGGAATGAACCTGCACCATCCCTGCGGTTTTGAAGACGTATGCGCCAGCCTGAAGCCACCACACCCCCCAGACATCAACCCAGCTCACCCATGACTTTCACAGAGATATAGCGGCCATTGGCACGTGCTTACTAGTCCATGTGTGGTGGTCAATATATACGGGCAGGGTTTTGGCACCGGGACACAATGATGCACAGACAACGTGCTTGAAAGTTTAGATGACAACGGTGGCTGTCCCAGGGCAGGGACGGCTTTTCTGCAAAGACAAGGCCTGCTCGCAACTGGGATTGGGGCAGCCTAGGGCCTTGACGGGCGGAACCAGCTGTGTGTCCTCCAGACGGAAAGGCAACAGTTCCAAGGCCAAAAGCCTGGCAATGCGACAATTCAGGCTTGTGGATTTGGGATGGTTTGGGGTAAAGTGTTTCTTTCGCTCCAAACGGGAAGACAGAAGGCTGGCTGCTTGACTTTACTGGGCGTTTGTAACGGCGTGCAGGGGCATCAAACTGACTGGAGGGATGGGAGAAGGTAGTGAATGGCTCTGGGGTGCTGGTGGTGCTCGGGCGACGGTGGAGGCTGAACGGAGGCTGATTCCCTGATCATGACTCGCCGTGAGAGACTTGGGCACTGAAACCGCTTGGTGGTGGCGGAGGAGGAAGGCGAGACATGAGGTTAACAGTGGTTGGAGTCCCGGCGTCGGTCTGGCCTTTTTTTGGCCAAGTGTTGCCTCCATTTCAACTCATGCATTCGCTGCATGTGACTAGACCAGGTTGGTGGTGTTAACCACCTAAGGTTCTTGCCTCTACTTATGCGTTTATTACGGCAAAGCGGCATATGACATCGCTGGGGCGCGCGACGCCTGTAATCCCTGCTCTCTTGGAGGCCTTAGGCTGTGGATCAACAGGTTTAGGAGATCCGAGGACGGACAGACTATAGAAGGATATGACCCTGCTGCCCCGTATAGATAAGCACTATGACATCGCTGGTGAATCAGAGGGCTTGGCAAAGAAGGCCCCAGCTTGAGAGGTCCGGACCTTTTTGAACGGCGATAAGCTAAAGCGGGGTTTCGCTGACCGTGGCTGGCGAATCTTATCACGGAGCTTCTGCGACCGCTGCTCTTCCTTTGAGCGAACCCGTACTAACACTACCCCATCACTTCCTCCTCGTCCATATGAAGCGCTCGCAAGCAAATTCTGCTGAAAAGACCATCAAACACCTAAAACACACACAACCACGAAAGGACATAAAGCACGGCGCCGATACGTTGAGCCGCAAATGTCTTCATCATCATCATCAACACAGGTGACTTCGTCGTCCCTGACATTCTGCTTCCAGGAGCTGAGTGGCTACACAGCAAAGGGACTCAAGCTTGCCGACCGGCCCCGGGATTTTTTGCTGATTGACCGGCTATCTTTTCTCCTCCTCTATGCATCTTACTGGGCGTCAGAGCAAGAGAATATCATCATCCTCTTTGCCTCTGACTTTTAACATGCCTTCCTGACCCCAACCGCATTTTCATCAAAAGGTCTTCAGAAAATGATTATACACAGTGGTGGGGTACTTATCACGATTGAACATTTGGGCTGCTTCAGTTGGACGATGCTGGTGATGCTGAGGACAACATTTTCCGTGACTGGAGGACGAGGAGTTAAGACCTGCTGGATGCAGTTGCATTAACAACCACTAATGACAGATGGGCGACGCTGTTCGTTACTGAGATCACAGGCCTACCCCAGCGATGACAGGCCGGACGGTCTGCTACTGACGATCCGCTGGCATGCGTGTTGTCGCCTCATGGAAGGAGCACCTTTTTCTCTTACTACCAACCCCCCTCATTTTGCTCGCTTACCACCTGAAGTTACGCTCCCCTGTTCAGAAATTACAAATTTGAGACGGCAAATCACAGCTATTCCCAAATCCCTCAAATCAAAACAAATTGCTGGATTCAAATTAACTGCAAAGTAGATATATCAACAAGCTTGAACTGACCAAAATGAAAAAAAAAACACGAATCTGAAATGTAATTTTCGATAATAAATGTATTCTTGGCACCATCAATTCACCTGTGTACTACAAATTGCTTGAGTCAAAATTTAACTGCAAAAGTAGATCTATCAAAAAAGCTGGCTTGCGCCAAAGTGAAAAACCACGTATCTGAAATGTATTTTTCGGATTAATAAAAGGTATTTTTTTGGCACCTATCAATTCACCTGTAATAAGTACAACAATTGCTGGATTCAAATGTAACTGCAAGGTGGGGCTCTATCAACAAATCTGCGGGACTGGGCAAAAAGTTGCAAAAAACACGTATCTGTAATGTATTCGGAAATAAAAGGTATTTTTTGGCACCTTCAATTCACCCTGTGGTGACTAGAAAAATTGCTGATTCACATTTAAGTGCAAGGCTGCCTCAAGAAACAAAGCTGTAGTGCCCAAAGTGAAAAACACGTATCTGTAATTGTTTTCGATAATAAAAGGTATTTTCTTGCACCCTATCAATTCACCCTGGTGGTAACTACACCATTGCTGGATTCAAAATTTAACTGCAATGGCTCTATCAACAAATCTGGGACTTGGCAAAAGTGCAAAAAACAACGTATCTTAATTGTATTCGTATAATAAAAGGTATTTTTTGGCACCTATCACTTCACCTGTGGTGACTACAAAATTGCTGTATCCTTTTAACTGCAAGTGCCTCCTATGAACAAAGGTGTATGCGCAAAAGTGAAAAAACACCGTAATCTGAATTATTCGAATAATAAAAGGTATTCTTGGCACCTTTCAATTCCACTCTGTGGTGACTATAAAATTGCTGTATTCCACATTTAAGTGCAAGGTGCCTCAATGAACAACAGCAGTAGTGCGCCAAAGTGAAAAAACACGTAGCTGTATGTATACGGATAATAAAAGGTATTTTTTTGGACCTATCAATTCACCTGTTGTAACACAACAATTGCTGGATTCAAAATGTTACTGCAAGTGGCCTATCCACAAATCTGGACTGTGTTAAAGTTGGCACAAAAACACGTATCTTAATGTATTCGGATAATAAAAGGTATTTTTTGGCACCTATCAATCACCTGTGGTGACTACAAAAATTGCTGTATTCACATTTAACTGCAAGGCGCCTCAATGAACAAAGTGTAGAGCGCCAAAGTGAAAAAACCATGTATCTGTAATGTTTTCGTCGGATAATAAAAGGTATGTTTGGCACCTATCAATCACCTGTGGTAACTACACAATTGCTGGATTCAAATTTAACTGCAAGGTGGCGCTATAAACAAATCTGGACTCGGCAAAGTGCGCAAAAAACAACGTATCTGTAATTATTCTGATAATAAAAGATTACAAAAGTATCACTTAATATTATAATAATTACTATAGGTATCTTTTTTGGCCCCTATTAATTCACCTGTGTGACTACAAAATTGCTGTATTTTACATTTAACTGCAGTGCCTCACTGAACAAAAGCTCGCAGTGCGCAAAAGTGAAACAAAACACAGTAGCTCTGTAAATGGTATATTCTAGGTATAAATAAAAGTATTGCTTGATTGGCACCTTTTCAATTACCCGGTGGTGACTTAACAATAATCGTCGCTGCTGTATTATCACACTTATGTTCAAGGTGCCTCATTGAACGCAAAAGCAGTAGGCAGGCGTCCAGGTGTGATGGTAAAATAACGCAGCTGAAGTAGGCTGTAGGCGGGGCAGGGGGGATAGGGAAGATAAGGGACGTGATAATAAATGGGTATATTTTGGGTCAGCTTTCAATTCCACCTGGGTGACTACAAAATTGACGTGTTTTCACATATAATATGGCAAGGTTGCCTGCAAGAACAAAGTGCTTTTAGATGCGGGCAATGAATGGTGGAGGAAGAAAGAACACCGATCTGGTAATGTATTTTTGGGAGTTATAAATGGTATGGGTTTGGGCACCTATCAACCTGTGCTGAATACAAAATTGTTGGAATTCTAATTTAAAACTGCAAGGGCTATACACCAAAGCTGGAATGGCAAAAGTGAAAAGAAACACCTAATCTGAAATGTATACTATAATAAAAATGGAGTTTGCACCTAACCAAAGAGACCGGCCAATTACGTAAGAAAGATTGTAACCTAATGAATTCAGGCGCCCAATATTCCAGGAAATATTTCAATCAGATAACTGTTTAATAATAAAGCAATTGCAGCGTGCAATGTTGCTACGACTAAGTCTTGGTAGACTTATCCATGTATTCTTTATAGAGCTGTCTGTGTTCCGCCAGCGCCCCCCCCCCACCCCCTCCCTCCCACCATGTACTTTAGGGGAGGGGGGGAGGGTGGGGGCGGGGGGGGGGTGTGGGGGGGGTTAGAAAATGCTACCTTTTAAAATTCTCTCTTACCCGTAACTACATAAAATCTTTTCCAATCTCTGATCTACACTAAGTTGTACGGAATCACAAGCTAAACAGGAGAGCTTGCCCCCGCCCTCTCTTTCTCTCCTTTCTCTGTGAAGAAATAGAAGAATTTCGCTGAGCTGTTTGGACACAGGCAAAGCGCACGTCCTCCTGCTATGAGACACTGAGAGACAATGATCATGAACAGGAAGGGCTGTTCTATGTAAAATGAGGTCATGTGATTTTTCCAGCCAATCGCAACCATACACATCCCAGTCATGACGTCGCACACACATCTCACCCTGCTCTATTCTGTAAGCTGATTTGCTGGCCGCCAAAATGACAGGAAGCGCCGAAAATGGCGCGATCTTAATAGATGATGCACAGATTTTAACCTAAATTATTGCATGATCTAAAAATTTCGATCAACATAAAAACTGTGCCGATTTCAACTTTGTCGATAATAATCGCTCAACACTACTTACAGATAAATAAATCAAAATGTTAAATATTGAAGTTGGGAATAAGGTCTACAGAAAAAAAATGAGTCAATTAGTCTACTGGGCATCCCTCTAATGAAATCTTATATCAAATACTTGGGAATAAAAATTGGCAGACAACTTGACTTGGTTTATCATTTAAATTATGTCCTATTGTTCCAGAAAATTGAAAATGAATTGCAACACCGGTATTCATTACTATTACCCTCATTAGGCAGAACTCATCTTATAAAAATGTTTTTTACAATACTATATCCACTTCAAACAATATAAATATGGACATAGTAAGGCTTAATAGGTTTTTTTTGCATTTCTTATGGAATAGGAAAAAATCTAGGATGAAACTGGGTAAACTTATGGCCATGAGAGTGAAGGGAGGAATAGCTTTTCCAATTATAAGAGGATATCATTTATCTTGTCCACTGAGATACAGTTGTGGAAAAAATTAAGAGACCACTGCACAATTTTCTAAAAATCTTCATCTCTACATCTGGAATGTAATCAAGAGGAAGATGGATAGTCACAAGCCATCAAACAAAGAAGAACTGCTTACATTTTTGTGCCAGGAGTGGCATAAGGTCACCCAAAAGCAGTGTAAAAGACTGGTGGTCAAGACGCATGAAAGCTGTGATTAAAAATCATGGTTATTCCACCAAATATGGATTTCTGAACTCTTGCTGACTTAAAACATTAGTCTTATTGTTTCTAAAGAAATATGAACTTGTTTTCTTTCCATTATTTGAGGTCTCACAGCACTGCTTCTTTTTTATTATTTTGAAGATTTCTCATTTACTGCAAATAAATACAAAATTTTTTTGCTTTCAATTTCGGCTATGTTGTCAGTAGTTTATATAATAAAATAACAATGTACATTTTTCTCAAAAATATACCATTAAAGAGAAAAATCAGAGAAACTGAAAATTTTGCAGTGGTCTCTTAATTTTTTCCAGAGCTGTATGTGAAGGACTGGATTAACTTCACAAGCTATTATTGGAACACGAAGCTTGTTGTCTCTCATGGGATCCATTTACACTAATGCATACACAATCAAAAGCAATACTAGGATACATTAAAACCTCAGTCATCTATAGAAATTTAATTGAACTGTGGAAGGCAGGAAAAAAATTGGCTTGTAATAAAAAATATCAAATGTCCTGCCTTTATGTAATCATAAAGAATTACAACCGGGTCGAGAAATTAGTTTATGTGCAGTCTGCCGTACTGAGGGTATTCTGATAATGTCAGATTTGGCTGAGAGGGAAAGAGATTATTAATGCTGCAAGAGGTTCAGACAAGATGGGTCTAACGTCTTTACCCACCCTCCAATATGCACAAGTTAAGGGCTTTTATATGAATTTGTTACTAAATGGGGAACATGAGGTTAGGGTTAACAAGCTGGAGAAAATTATCCTCAAGAACTATGTCAATTTCTATGCTTTATAGGCGATTAAGGAAGGTGGTACGACCAGAATCATCTGCCAAAATGTTTAGGGGAATGGGACAGACAACTTAATATTCCAGACATGGATGAAGTGATCCTAAAGGACTGGGCGTAGGAGAACGGTATTTAATGAAATATGGAGGGATACTCAATTTAGACTCATCCGTAAGGGAATATGGGCATTTAATTTTCCTCCACCTCCGAATAATCCTGATAGAATAACATGCTGCCCTAAATGTTCTGTATTTAGGACTGATTTGAATAATGGCATTTGGGATTTTAAATGGCCCAAACTATCTTTCAGATTCTCCAATAAATACCAGTTTGTCAATGTGTATGGCTGTACTACCTATCCATTTCTTAAAGAATTTTACTGTGTTTTTCTTTCTGTTTCATTGTTTCTAATGATCCATAACTATCCTTAGCTGAGCCAGGATCAAAGTAAAATGCCAAATAATTGCCATTTTAGTACACCTGCATGGCGAGCACCGTACAATAGCAGAATTGCTTCTTTTCCATCCTTCCACTCAAAATAAAAATAAAAACTTATTCAACGAGTTCCATGTAACCAAAAATATTTCCAATAAAAATTAAATCTTATTTCACAAAAATAAATACATACACAACTATGTTGATGGATGCAGCAACACCAAATATGTTTACCTTTTTTTTTAGTTTTTTTGTTTTTATTTGTAGAATCGGAAAAGGGGGTTATTTTGAACTTTTAGATTTTTTTTACTTTTATTTTTGCTTGCACATCTTTCTGCTCTATTAATATATTGCCAAAAAGCTTTCAATTACAGCTCTTCTACTACATCCTACCTCAGAAATAATGTAGTAGAACCAGAAATATGGCGTGCATGGTGGCCTACAATTGCATTGCAGAGATATTAATCAGGAGTCTGAAGGCTCCATATATATGATATCATGACGTACGGTTTAGTCAAGTATTATAAAGGGTTAAAGGGTAAAGACCAGGGGGCTTCTTAGAGTCTGCTCTGCTGTATGACTCTAGGTATCCAGCAGATTCACTTTCACCTACTGGTAGACCACAGTGAAGGTTATTTTTTGTATCACCACATGCAAAACATCCTATAAATCTGTCATGGTACTTTATCTGTACGGTGAACGTCGTAAAAAAATAATTAAAAAAACATTGGCAGAATTGCAATTTTTACTTATCCAGCTGTGCATAAAATGGAATAAAGAGTGATCAAAAAGTCATATAAATGGCAAAGGGGATTCAATGAACCAAATCAAATGTTAGTTTGTCCGGCAAATAAAAAGGCCTTTCACAACTCTGTATATGGAAAAATCAAAAAGTTATGACTACCAATAAAAACATGTTTTTATGTTATGCTACAACATAAAAAAAATTGCCATGTGTACTACACTACACTATAAAAAAATAAAAAAAGCTACCAGGATTGCTGTATTTTCTTCACCCTGCCTTCTAAAAAATGGATTCCAAGGCGATTAAAGTCATGTGTCTCAAAAAACTATGTCAACATAAAACACAATTTTTTAGCCATTTGTTGTCTAAAAGTAATAAAACATAAAAAACTATATAAAATTTTTATCATTGCACTTGCACCAACCCCCATAGTAAAGTTATCCTGTCATTTATACCACACATTGGATGTTGTAAAAATGAAACCCAAAAAACAATGGTGGAACTGCAGTATTTTTTTTTTTTTTTTTTCATGGCCCTAAGCAGAAAAAAAACACTATGGAACACCTGTGTGTCCAAATTGTACAATACACGCCTACATGAAATCAATGAAGGGTGTTGAATCCAAAATGGAATGATTTCTGGAAGGTTTCACCTGTTCTGGTACTTTGGGGGCTTTGCAAGTGCAACATGGCACCCACCAAACTCTGCCTTCCAAAAATCCAAATAGCCATCCCTCCCTTGTACACCCTGCCGTGCACCCAAACAGCAGTTTACACCCACATATAGGGTATTGCCAAACTTATAATAAATAGTGTAATACATTTTGCCATGTTTTTTTCCAGGATTCCTTGTAAAAATTAAACGTTTTCAACTGAAACTATGGATTATTGTAAAAAAAAATAAATAAATCTTATTTTTACAGCATAATGTTAAAAACATTTGTCTAACACCTGTGGGGTAGATATAGTCGCTGAACCCCTGTATTTATTCATTAAGGAGTGTAGTTTTCCAAATTATGTCTTTTTAGGTGAATTTATTAAGTTTTAGCACCTTGGGCTTTTTCGGCAAACCTGGAATGGTGCCTAAAATATACCATAATGAAAATGAGACCCCAAAGTCCAGTAAGTTCTCTTCCTATTCTGAGGCTTGTGGTTGAGTCAAATAGTGCACTAGGGCCACAAAAGGGATGTCTCTAAAACAGCAGGGAAACTGCGGATTCAAATATTGAGTTGCATTCTCTGGGGAAAATCTTTAAATGCTTCATGAATAATGGATAATAATTTAAAATCTGTAAGAAAGTGAAATTGAAATTTCACCCTCTAGTGTTGAGCGTTTACGTTGGGCTATCGACATCGGGACGATAGTCGATAGTCGGCCACATCGATAGGTTTTTCGATAGCGATAGTCATTTCATCTCGATGACCATTTAAATCTATGGGAGAGCAACAAAACCTCATTCTTACACCCAAAAATGGCTGGAGAAGATGGAAATAACGCCACAACAGTCAAATGGGATAACCTGCTACATCTTAGGCCACAACACTTAGGCTATAAAAGCCACAGAAAAAAAAGTCACACATAGCCTTCACTATCCCTGTCTTTTTGTACCACAGCATGACCCTTAAACCTGAATCACCCACAAATTAAAAAGTTTGCCAGAAGGCAGTATTATTTGAACCTTCATTTTACTTGAATGGGACATTGATATCCCATGTCTGGAACGCTAGCATGACCCTAACCTATCCTGCACATGAACCCACAGATTACAAAAGTGCCGGAAGGAAAGGATGTCTTTGAACCACCATTTTGTTGAATGGGACATTGACAAATCCCTGTCATGGACGCAGCTGACCCTTTAAACCTGTCTGACCCAAAGATTAATTGTGCGGAAAAAGGAAGTCTTTCAACCCACCATTTTAGTTGAACTGGACATTGACTAGAAAATGTCCTGGGGACCGCAGTATGACCATTTAAACCTGTCTGACCCCCAATTAAAAGTGCCGGAAAAAAGGGGTGGGAGTCTTTCAAACACCATTTTAGTTGAACTGGACATTGACAAACCCTGTCCTGGACAGCTGCATGGACCATTAAAACCTGTCTGACCCCCAGATTAAAAAGTGCCGGAAAAAGGAGTCTTTCAAACCACCATTTTGGTTGAACTGGACCATTGACTCATACCTCGTCACTGTTTTCCACGCATGACCAGGCCGAGTTATAGTGGGTGGAGGGGAGAGCCCAGGCTGGCGTCCGTCATCTATTTAAACACGCAGAGTAAAATATGCCCTGAGAGCGCTGCAACAGAAAACTGTCGTGCTGAGCTGAGTACGGAAAGCGGAAGTGTTGAGAAACCCAGCACTTACTCAGTACACAAGTCAAGACCTGGTAGCGCTTGCCCACTCCGTTTGAGTAGCGGACAATTGAGCTTCACTTGAAACTACTGGTGGTTAACGCTCCTGCTTACACCCTGGTGCCCTTTTCTTGGCATTCTTTTTCTCATTTTACTCATGTGCTGGAGGAAATTGTCTCTGTTACTTTGTTTCTGTCCGTGCTCCATTACTCCATGTCTCTCTGAATACCTACTATCTGGTCAAGTTTTCCTGTGTACCTTTCCTTGTACAATTCAGGAGGAATTTTTTTAACAGCTATTGTTGGTACATGCAAGTTTTTAGTAGTTTAATTCTAGAAAAAAACATTTTTAAAATAGATGGGAATCCCACCATGTCTTGTTTTTCTTTTTTTTAATTGATATTAAAAATGGGTTGTCTCAATACCAGGGATTGATAGCTATATTAAGATCTTGCCCAAAAACAAGTCATTTTAAATATACAGTATGGTCAAATTTTACAGTGTCCTTACTATTCCTGCTTCTGACAGACACTATCACCCTTGAAGCCACTCTTGACAATTAGTGAAGAACAAATGTCTGTTAGAAACAAACCTTGTTTTATATAGGACCTGTGAGTATAGCTGATGTCACAGCAAAATGCCCCAATAATCAATTACATGACCCATGAGCCACTTTGGACAATTGTGAAGGAACAATGTCTGTTAGAAACAAAATTTTTTTTTTATAATAGGGACCTGTAGTATAGCTGCTTGTCACAGCAAAATGCCCCCAAAAATTCAAACATGTCCCTTGATGCCACTTTCTGAAAATTGTGAAGAAACTAAATGTCTGTTAGAAATAAAATTTTTTTATAATAGGACCTGTAGTATAACTGCATGTCACAGCAAAAAATACCCAAACAATTCAAACATGGACCTTGAGCACTTTTGACATTTGTGAAGAACCAAAAATGTCTGTTAGAAACAATTTTTTTTTATAATGAGGACTGTAGTAATAGCTGCAATGTCACAGCATCATGCCCCCAAAAATTGTCAAAACATGGACTCTTGAGACACTTTTGACATATTGTGAAAACAAATGTCTGTTAGAAAACAACATTTTTTTTATATTGGACCTCTAGTATTAACTGCATGTCCAGACAAAATGCCCCCAAAAATCAAAACATGACCCTTGAGCTACTTTTGACAATTGTGAAGAAACAAATGCTTTTTAGAAACAATATTTGTTAGAATAGGACCTGAGTAGTGCTGTATTTCAATGCAGGCATGACCCAAAAAATTATAAAAATGACTTCTCAGACTGTTAAAATTTGTGAGGGAAAAAATTTGCACTTAAAAGCCACATTTCTGTTCAAGGGACCATGATATGCTGTATTCTTCACAGGCAACATGACCCCAATAAAATATTAAAAAATGTATTCTCAGCCACTGTTAAAAATTTGTGAGGGAAAAAAAATGCCACTTAATGCCACATTTCTGTGCCAAAGGACATGATTATAGCTGTATCTCACAGCAAAATGTCCTCTAAAAACATTGGACAATGCGAAAGCTTCTAAAGTAAAGAGAGTAATGGAATTCAGTGTTGTCATGAATACTTGCTGTCTTTTACAGTGTCCTCACAAGCAAAACGAGCAAAATGAACTGTTGGGAACTGAGAATAAAAATTGCAGTAAGAAATGTATCATTTTTAAAAAACATTTTCAGAGCGACCATTTCTGTTTGATGAGGAATGTGAAGTAGACCGGCAACTATTCCGGTGACCCCGGCAATTGCGGGCACAAATCATCAGAGATCCATGCCTGATTCATCTGATGAAAAGGTCAATCAATCCACATTATCTGTGAAAGGCCGGATGCGGTTTGTCTGTTAATGACTCCTCCAGCTGTGCTGAAGGTCCGCTCAGATATGGACGCTGGCTGATGGGCAGGACCAACACCCTATGGCGTGGCGAGCAGCTCGGGCCATTCGTCCATTTTTGGTTACCCAGAAGTCTATTGGGTCGGAACACCATACAAAAAACATCGGTGTTGAGACGCAGATAGTCGTGCACATGATCTTAAAGCTGGTCTCTGTGTGTGGATGTGTGCCCTGCATTGCATGCGTGGTGAGGGTTGGTAAATAAAGATTTGCCCAGAGGGTCACCCATTAGGCTTCTGCCACCTTGCCTGCTGCTGCAGCTGGCCGCTACGGCTACTGGCCTCTACTGCTGTCACGTCGCTTGATGTTGTTCCAACCCGTGACATTTGAAGAACGTGAAGCAGCGCAACAGATGTCTCAATTGAATCAATCAGCAAGGTCTCCATTTCCTTGATTTTACTCTCTATTTGGGTGGGTGGAGGAAAGGCTGAGTTTTGTTTTGTTACCGGGGAGTCCAGGAGGGAGGCCACCCCAATAACTGTTGTTCATTTTGATGGCCTTAATGCGAGGAAATTGGAGACATCAAGCACTCATGTGAGAGATGGAGCCTTGATTGCCCAAGCCTCTGAGTAGAGGGGCACGTAGCAAACTGATCTTCATCATCTTCCTCCTCCGCATCTAATTCGTGCCAACTCTTTCCAAGGCAGGGGACGTCAGTAACGTCGGTGTCTAGGAATCTAAAACCTCATCCTCCTCCGGGGGGCGGGGCGGAGAGGGGGGGTGGGGGGGGGAGGCCGGATTCCTCCAGCATACAAGCTTCAACACAGCCCTGATTGCCTAGATGATTGCACCCTGGGAGCTGATGTGCCGCCTTGCACTAGCCCTGAGACACTGAACCATGCCTAATAGGAAGGGACGATAAAATTGAGAATCTGTCGGGCATTGTGGATTCGACGGAGAGAAAGGTCCGTGTCCGCATTCTCGTGTCCGTCTCCTCTCGTCGCTGGGGGGGACCTGATGTTTCAGAGTGTCCACACGATCGTTCCAGAATCTAAGATCACCACAATGCTTCAGGCTGAAAGGGCATTGTCCGGCACTGACCATTTTGTGGCTTCTTCAAAATGGCAAGGATGGTGCAAGAGATCATTTCACCTGCCTCCAATCTCGGTGCTCCACACCCCGAGGTCCGCACCGCTGCTTGTAAGGCCATGTGTCACTTCGTACTGCGTAATGGCATTGCGACTGCTCCCACAATCGATGGAGCATGTGGTGGGTGGAATTCCAGCGTGTTGCACACGTCAAAATTGAGACGGTTGACGGGAGGCCGAGCTGACGCTGCAACCGCAGCCAGCGGACGAAGCAGGGTGCCAAACGGCGGTAGTGCGAAAACTCAAGACACGAAACCACTTCCTCAGCAGGCAGTTCAGGACCCGGGTAGCTCTTTAGAAAATTTCTGGACGACATGGTTCATGACATGTGGCCAGGCAAGGGATGAGCTCCAGCCTGCGATCTAAGGGCGGCCAGCAGATTTCGACGTTATCGCACACCACCTTGCCTGGCACAAGGGGATCTTGTCACCCAGCCAGCGTCAGTTCGTTGCGGAGGCCGTTCCATAGCTAATGACATCGTGTGTGGACGGTCTCCAAGACAGATTAATGTTCAACAGGCCTGTGATGCCACCAGAGGACCTTGGGGGAAAGAACCTGCTTCATCCCTGCGGTTTTGAAGAGGCGTGCGCCGAGCCTGAGAGCCACGTCACCAACGAGACATCCACCCAAGCTCTCCCTGTGAGCTGTCAAGAGATATAGCGGCCTGGCGTGCTGTACTAGTCCATATGTCTCGGTGGTCAGATGGGACTTTTCCGGAAACAGATTGCAGACAAAACGCGCTTGAATTTTTAGATGACACGTGGCTGGACAGGGCAGGGACGGCTTTTCGGGAAAAAAGAAATCCCTTGGGGCATCTGGTATTGGGGGCGGGGAAAGGGGCCTTTGACGTGGGGGGAAAAACCCATCTGTGCCCCACCAGAGGAAAGGCAACATTTCCAAGGCCAAAAGCCGGGCCCAATGCCGCATTAGGGTTTTTGGGTTTTGGGAGGGTTTTGGGTTTTAAAAAGGTTTCTTCTGCCCCCAAAAACGGGAAAGGGAACAAAAGGCGGGCTGCAAACCCTGGCCGCTGTACGGGTGCAGGTCGTAAAACTGGCGGGAAGGGGGGAAGGGGGTTTAGGATGGCCCTTTTGGTGGTGTGGTGGTACTCGGGGGGACAGTGGGGGCTGAAGGGAGGCTGACCCCTGATAAAGACTCGAAGACTTGGGCAGCTGAGGAACGCTTTTTTGGTGGCGGGGGGGGAGGAGACGGGGGACAGAGGGAGATGACAGGGGTTTTGGGAAGCCCGGCACGGTCTGGTTTTTTTGGCCAAGTTTTTGACCCAAATTTAAACTAACCCATTCGCTGCATGTGCCCTAGACTTTTTTGGGTGGTGGTTAAACACCTAAAAAATTTTGGGCCTCTACTTTTGCGTTTAGGGAAAAAAGGGCGGCAAATGACATCGTGGGTAAAATCAGAGGTTTGCTCAAAGAAGGCCCAGGTTTGGAAAAGGTCCGGACCTTTTTGCGGCGAAAAGGGGGGTTTTCCACTGACCGGGGCCCTGGCGGTTTCTATCAGCGGCCCTTCTGCGACCGCCCCCCCCCTTTTTTGAGGCGGGAAAAAAAAAAAAAAAACCCGTACTGAACTCCCCCTTCGTCTTCCCCCTCGTCCAGTGATGAAGCGCTCGCAACAAATTCTGCTGAAAAAAACCAGGGTTGGTTTCCGCAAATTGTCACCCAACTTTTATCAATACGGGGTGATTTGGGTCGCCCTTTACATTCTGCCCCAAAGGAGCTGCGGGCTACAAGCAAAGGGATGAAAGGGCCCGTTGCCGCCCGCCCGGGTTTTTTGGGCCGTTTCCCGGGCCCTTCCTTCCCCTTCCCCTGATGGCATCATTAACTGGGCGTCAGAGCAGAAAAAAATCATCCTCTTTGGACTTTGAGTTTTAACATGCCTTCTGCCCCCAACCGATTTTTAAATCAAAGAGGTTTTCAAAAAAATGGATTTTCCACAGTGGTGGGTTCACGAGTTGACTTTTGGGCCCCCTTCGCTTCATGTTGGAGGGAAATGCTGATGCGAATTTTTTTGGCCGTGATGGGGGGAAACGAGGAGGTAAGACTGCTGGATGCGGGTTTTGCTTTAAAAACCACAAAAGAACAGTTTGGGACGCTGTTGTTACTGAAAATTCACGGGGCACTGCCCCCACGTTTACAGGCCTAAAGGTCCTAAACCCGGACGATCCCTGGAAATGCGTTTTATCGCCACCCAGGGAAGGACCCCCTTCTCTCGTCCCTCTCCCTCAGCCCCTACCCCCCCTTTTGCTCGCTTCCCCAACCTGCTTTTCACCCCCTTTTCAGAAAGAAAAAATTTTGCCCGGGAAGGAAGAGTTTTGGAAAGTCTCTTTTTAAAAAGACGGCAAATCACCCCAAATTCTAAACCCTCAAATAAAAAACAAAATTGCTGTATTCAAATTTAAGGGCAAGGTGCCCATCAACAAAGCTGGACTGGGAAAAAGGGAAAAAAAAAACCCCTATCTAAAAATGTATACGGTAATAAACGGTTTTTTTTTTGGCACCAAAAAAATTTACACCTGCGGTGATAACAAAATTGCTGTATTCAAATTTAAGTGAAAGGTTCCTTATGAAAAAGAGGACTGTTCCCCAAAAGGGGGAAAAAAACCGTACCCTAAAATGTTTACGGTTTAAAAAAGGGTATTTTTTGCCCCCAAAAATTTAAACCTGGGGGGTGCCCGGACAAAATTGCTGTTTCAAATTTAAGTCCCAAGGGTTCCTCTTTCAAAAAAGCGGGACGGGAAAAAGGGAAAAAAAACCCACCTATCTAAAATTTGTAACGGATTTTTTAAACGGTATTTTTTGCCCCTAAAAATACACCGCGGGGAGACACAATTGTTTGAAATTTTTTTTAAAAGTGAAAGGGGTGCCTCTATCAACAAGCTCGACTGCACCAAAGTAAAAAAAACCCCAATCTGAAAAAAATACGGATAAAAAAAGGGTTTTTTTTGCAACAAAAAAAACACCTCGGTAAACGACAAAATAGCTGTATTAAATTTTAATGCAAGGTGCCTCTATCAACAAAGCTGGATTGTGAAAAAGTGAAAAAAAACACCTATCTGAAATGTAAAGGGGATAATAAAGGGTTTTTTTTTGCCCTATAAAATTTATCCCTGCAGTGACGACAAAATTGCTGTTTAAAATTTTAAATTTGAAAGGGGTGCCCCCTATAAACAAAGTTTTAAACTGTGCAAAGTAAAAAAAACACCATCTGAAATGTATAGGAAAAAAAACGGTATTTTTTGCAAAAAAAATTTTGCCCTGCGGGGGACGACAAAATTGCTGTATTCAAATTTAAGTGAAAGATGCCTCAAATAAAAAAAGTTGGAAGGGGCAATAGTGAAAAAAAAACCTATCTAAAAATGTATGGGATAAAAAAACGGTTTTTTTTTTTTTTGCCCCTAAAAATACACCTGGGGGTGACGACAAAATTGCTGAAATTAAAAATTTAAGTGCAAGGTGTGTTTTATCAACAAAGCGGGACTGCAAAAAAGGGTAAAAAAACACGTATCTGAAATGTATAGGAAATAAAAAAAGGGTATTTTTTGCCCCAAAAAATACCCCCGCGGGTGAGAAAAAAATTGGGGAATTAAAAATTTTAAGTGCAAGGTGCCTCTATCAACAAAGGGACTGGGAAAAAGTAAAAAAACCCTATCTAAAATTTTCTTCCCTGATAATAAAAGGGGGGTTTTTTGCCCTAACAAATACCCCTGCATTTTTAAAAGAAAAGACCCGTACCCTAATAAAAGTTCAGGTGCCCAACATCCCAAGAATATTTAAACGGGAAAACGTTAAAAAAAAGGGCCTTTTGCAATGCAATGCCCTAAACAAATTCTGGGCTGCACAATACCCACTATCCTTTAAAGAGCTTGTCTGGGGATCGCCCTTTGCCCCCCCCCCCCCCCCGGGTTTACCCCCCGTGATTTTTACGGGGCCCAAAGATGCCCCTTTAAAAAATTCTCAGCCTATTTCCTAAAATCTGCAAATCTCAAATCAATAAGTTCTAATGTTCACAGCAAAAAGCTTTAGTTTGTCTGTTTGAACAAATAGAAAAATTTGCTGACCCTGTTTGCTGAGCTGTTTGGACAGGGGGCCGAGGGGCCGCCCTTCCCCTTTGGGAACACTGACACCTGTTTGAACAGGAAGGGTGTTCTATGAAAAAGGGGGGTCATGTGTTTTTTCCAGCCAATCGCAACCATCCACATCCCCAGTCATGACGTCACACCCCACAGCTCACCCTGTTTCTATTCTGTAAGCTGATTTGCTGGTCGCCAAAATGACAGGAAGGAAAAAAAGGCGCGATATTAATAGATTTTCGCGATTTCCACCTAAATTTCGCGTGAAAACTTAAAAAAACCCATCAACCCTAAAAAAAAACCGTGCCCAAATTTAATTTGCGATAATAATGCTCCCAAAACTTTTTTTTTAGTTGTCCCTTGTAATCATTGGAATTTAAAAGCTAAGTGGTTTTCTCGATAGTGTATATTAATTTCTCGCTCCCCTACTTTTCTTTGTAACTGGAATGGGCATTTGACATTCAGGGCCCTTTTGGGGAAAAATTTGGGGGATTTTTTTTCTCGGGTTCCCCTTTTCACCCGTGATATATCCTGCAGATTTTACAACTTGCCTCTACAGATATGCAGAAAAAAAACTTACGCGTTATCTGTTTGTGTTTAAAATGGGGCTGCACAACTTCTCAAAAAGTGGCTTACATTGGGGGCCTTTCAACTGTCCCCACAAAATTTTTTACGTGGTACGGGCCTGAAATTTATGTGGGTCTGCCGATGTAAGACTGCAACTCTTACATGGGACTGCTGTGTTTTCCATTTTACGTGGGACTGTCGGTGTTTTCTGTTTTACATGTCACCGCACATGAGATTTTCGTGGGTAAATTTCTCTCTCACTCATCCCCCTGTGCGTTCCCGTTTGCAACCTGTTTACTACATCTCCTTTGCCTGTGCGTTCTCGTCCGCGGGACAGAAAAGGGTTTGCCCACCGCCAGTGGGCTCTTTAAATGGGTGTTACCTGACCTGGGGGTCAAAAAACCCCTTGGGTAAGCACAAATGAAGCAGCCCATTTTTCTTAAACCTTTGCAAATTTGCTAATGGTAACCAAGGAAATTACTACTTTGAAAAATTTATGGTCCCCTCAATTTTTAAATATTATCTTCGAAACGCCCCGCCCTTTTTAAACCCTTTTTTAATTTAATTTTTGTTTTTCTTTCTTTCGTGTTTGTCAGCAAATTATAAACAAATGTATTTATGTACCTCTTGACTTTAAAAAACCCATATCAGGGATCTACCATTGTTTCTTGGCTCTAGATAGCTATCATTGCCTACTCTACTTCATTTCTTCCTGGTTAATTCCACAAAAGTCTTGTAATTTTTTTACATTGCTTCTATTCGTAAATGTTTGTAGTTTTTTTAGAAAAATTTTGAATAAAAATTGTATAAAAAAAACAAACAAATCGGTCACTTACTGATGACATATTCCCTTTAAGATGCCCATGAATTATAAAGTTCTTGGGAATAAACTACGTTGAATAGGTTACTCAGTGAAAAGCCCGCCAAGAGGTGTCCATATGCACTTAAAATCAGGAAATCTACAACACACTGAATGGTAAGTTAGCAAAATATGAGAATTTATTCATCAGCAATAAAAAAGAATGTAATACTAAAGAAAGCGAAGCAGAAAACTGAAGGAAAAATGACACCCTTCAGAATCCCTACATAAGATTCCATAGATGTTACACCGTATAATCTCCAGTATGGACCGTGATTATGATATTCCAGGATGGGATATAGTTACTCTAGGTCCATCTTCCAGTGTGTGGAATAGAGGTACAGAGTCCAAAGTTATACCCCAAGTTTGAATTTAGGTTAAATGGTGTGTCATCGGTCTTATGATGAGGAGTTCAGACTCAAAGGGATCCTGTCGAGTATCAACGTTAGGTTCCCTGCTCCAGATGTTTTATTCAAGGCATTTGGCGAGAACATTTTGCATGTGGTGCAATAATTTGTTTCATTCTGAGCCTTTGTCAAGCCACATACTGGGGTTGAGATGAACATAAGCCAGGAGCTGAAGGGGTTTATGAGTTTGTGGCTTGACAAAGGCTCAGGATGAAACTAAATGTTGATACTCGACAAGATCCCATTGAGTCAGAACCCACTGCATCTGGACTACTTTTCATAAAACTATTAACATACCATTTAATCTGAATCTCAACCTGGGGGATAACCTTGGACTCTGTACCACTATTCCATGCACTGGAAGACAGACCTGGAGTAACCATACCCCATCCTGAATTGTCATAACCACAGTCAATATTGAGCATACAGTTTAACATCTATGGAACCTTCTGTAAGGACTCTTTTTAGGAATTTCAAGGGTGTCATTTCTTATTCATTTTTCTTCTTTGCTTTCTTTTGTGTTGTTTCTTTTTTTATATTTGTATTTCTAATAAATAAATGCTCTTATGTTGCAAATTTACCATTCAGTATGCCATGGATTTCCTGATCTTTAGCCTGCATTACTGTCTTTTTCTTTCTTTCTTCCATTTCAGTCAGTAGTGAGTACACCCCGCCCACTTCTACAAAAGGTGATAGAGGGAGAGTTAAATTAAGCCTTCAAAATAAGGAATCTGTATGTAAATGCAGGAAAATACAGGGAACCTGTGGGCTCTGCTGGAGTGGACTGTGACCTGTAGATTGCAAAGTTAGTCTGATCAAGGCGGCAACGGTGCAGTGTTGAAACATACACCCTTTATAAGAATCACTTCATTTAAAAGTCATTATCTGTTTCAGTAATGCCCACAGGATACTTGCTTTATCTTCTCTGGAAATATTTTCTAAAACAGCTCTGCGTGTGCATGAGAAATTAAAGAAGGATCAGCAGCAGGGATAAAACATACAGTCATTTGTTTCAGCTGTGTAGTTCTACATATAATCTCCTTTTTAGAAGTCTACAATATGGAGTGCTCCTTTATTTTATTTTTACTTGTTCCTTTGTCTTTTTGTCTCTAGAAGTAAGGCTACGTAAGGAAATCCGACAGCATTTTGTCAATGCTGTACCGCAGCAGGACCGCGGTTTTTAACGCAGATCTACGCAAAGCCATGGTCAGTTTTCGGACTTGGAAAATCCAAGCTGAATGTGGCGGAATATACAATATCTTGCATATTCCGCCGGATTGTTAACGTGATGGTAAAAAATGTGTGCTGTATAGATAACAGCACGGGTTTTTCATTGCTGTCTGTACCATCAGATTTTCAGCGGTTTCAAAATACTAAAACCGCCGAAAATCCAGCGGTATTCCTTTGCTGTGTAGACATAGCCTAAGGAACCTGCATAGAGTGTAATTTGATTGACAAGCAACCTAAACTTGCTGCAAAACAGGAAATAATGGTAGGGAATGTAAGCATAATAATATATTCCTCTGAAAAAAAACTAAAGAATATTTTTTTTCCTTTTACTGTTTTTACTGCTTAAAGGGGTTTTGCCACAATCTTATTTTATACCCTGCATTCAGCTCTTCAGCAATGTGTGCTCAGAAGGGGGCGTGTGTGATTTGTTTGAATTGCATATCATGTGACTCAGCAGGATGACATCACCATGCCTTTTCTCTCTCTCTAGTGACAGAAAGGTCTGATTATGTGTAGAATTGTAAGTAGCTACACTGTAGCTCAGAGGTAACATTTTTGCTTTACGGCACAAGGTTCCTTGGTTCAAATCCCTGCAGGAACTTAAACTGTGGATTTTTTTTCCTCTTTATCAATGCACAAACCTCATTGAGGTTTTTTTTTTTATTTGCACTGTTTGACTTATTACTAACTAGTCCAAAGGACAGGAGTAGAATGAAAGCACCCAGGGTTTGAACACTCAGTAGCTACCTGAGAGGTGATATCTGAGCATGTGCGACCAGGACTGTGGAGTTCTCGTCCCTGGTCGTATCCCCTGGAGATGAGCTGTGAACAATGGATCACTAAACGAGCAGCTAAAACAAAAACGATCCAGAATTTTTAATAATGATGAATGGTGAAAATGTTTATTATTCAATTTTCAAACTTCCCAAGTCAATTTGACTTTGCGGCAAAACCCCTTTAAGAATTGGGTTAAGGTTTCTTTCCCTGTAATAGGATCTTTTATGTAAAGAAACACCAACCTTCCTTCACGGATTTCAATGGTCATAGATCTGCATACGATATCACGGGAGGCAAGATCCTTAGCTACTGGGGCATATCTTTCCATGAATCTTTCACCTTCACTGTTGATGAGAATTCCTCCCTCACCCCGACATCCTTCAGTAATCAAACAACCAACTCCATAAATACCTGCAAATCGGTAAAGAAAAAAAAGTATCTATTTTTTTAATACCCTCTGACACAAAATAAATAAGCTCAAAAATAGGAAATTACATACAATACATACTTGTGTGTTTGTCCATGTAAATATATATATATATATATATATATATATATATATATATAAAATAATCAAATATAATTGTATATATATATAGCTATAGATAGATAGATAGATAGATAGATAGATAGATAGATAGATAGATAGATAGATAGATAGATAGATAGATATTTAGGCCTATTGGAAGGCTGTCACTCCAGGTGTTGTATGTCGGCTGCCTGGAGCTGGGAGCGACAGCGGAGCTGGAGAGAGGATCCGACCCCCAGAAGCTTGGGGAAAGTCATACTAAACAATAAGAACGCTTTTCTGCGTAGTAGGCACAGACCTCGAGTCAGTGAGGGATTCTGTCGGTCAGTTAGTGGCTAGATGGCCTAGGGTTTTGTTATTTCTGTATGTTTAACCTGTGCTTGCTTGAATAAAGTTGGCTGAGGCCAGTGTCAAAAGGAGTCTGGTGTAAGAGTGCCATAATCGTTCTACCAAGGACGACGATCCACAGAGCTAACGCAGCCCCAAAGATGGACAAAGATGGTGTCCGAGAGCTAAGCGGAGCATCAGCATACTATATATATAGTGATACCTCACTCTCTTCCAGCCGCCTTCCTAGGTAGAATGGTATTGGCACCGATATCACCACGACCACTTGGTTGTGTTGTAAACTGGCCTCAGCCAGCTTTATTCCTTAGGCACAGTTTACAGGAAGCACACTGATATCCTTAGCCATCTATCCACTAACTCCACTCGCAAAGAGTCCCTCACTAACCAGTGGTCTGGACCTACCGTCCAGCACTGTACAATCACCGTACACTTTAGAATTCCCTTAAAGAGAACCTGT
Organism: Phyllomedusa bahiana; assembly: GCA_025379985.1. Lineage (NCBI taxonomy): Eukaryota > Metazoa > Chordata > Amphibia > Anura > Hylidae > Phyllomedusa > Phyllomedusa bahiana. Next base: position 35,571 of record JAODAL010026981.1, read on the forward strand.
CGAATAGATTATGCCACCCTTGCTGAGGAGAGCACAAGCTGGTGACTGATATGCTGCTTCCAGCGCTGTATCTTATTCTGTAAAATGCTGTATTATTAATGAGCTCACTACTGGTCGTTTTAAGCCAGAAAAAAGTCCAGTTTATTCATGAGCAGGTGTTAGCCCCGCCAACCCAAGACTAGCCCTGCCCACCTGGCAGTTATTCACATGCTTCCACCTATTCAAAGTAATAAGTTAATCAGTTGTGAGGTGGGCGGAGCTAGCCTCGGGTGGGCGGGTCATGAATTAAACGGACTCTTTTCATGAATAAACTGGACTCTTTTCTGGCTGCAAACTGCCAGTTTTGAGCACTAAATGCTCTGAAACTGCTGCATTTTACAAAATAAGGGACACAGTGGTGGAAACAGCATGTTTGTCACTAGCTAGTGCTGTCATCAGCAAGGGTGGTATAAACTATTTGACGGATTCTCTTTAAGCCTCTGGGAGTCTAAACCTCTCTCCAGCTACACTGCTGCTCCAGCTTCTGGCAACAACCATGCCACCTGATCAAATGGAGTACCAAGCTTTTTATAGGCCTTTAGGAACCTGCCAAAAGTGTGTCCTGAAATGTGGGAATGGGCCCCCACCCAACACTATACCCTTCCCGGGGAAAGGCAACCAATTATCCACAAAGTGCCAAAGCTACACATGTGTCGAAACCTATGGCTATGATGAAAAATATTGCTTTTCCCCCCACGGGCCCAGGTCCCGGTTGCACATTTTAAAAATCAAACCTAGGGCAGAACCTGCACGCCCCAAAGGGTTGCTCTGCCACAAGATATATATATATATATATATATAAAAAAACAAGCTCTCCCTTTACGCCAAATCCAACCTATCCCGAGTTTGCCCCCTTTTGCCCCCATCCCACCCTCATCCAACCCAGTGTTCTATCACCCCACCCCCTCACCCATCTTTTCAACCTTTCACTAACCTTGCATTTTCCCCTTCCACCTTTTAAACAGCACTATCACCCCAATCCTAAAAAAAAAACCCTTACCCCTTTTCCCTTGTCCAACTATCGCCCCCTCACTGCTCCTTTTTGCTTAAAAAACTCCTGAGCAGCACGTCTATTTTCAGCTGTCCTCCCTCTCCCCCTCCAACTTCTTCTTGCCCACAACAACGGGTTTTCGACCCCCCACCTACCGAAACCCCCCAAACCAAAGCACTAATGCCTAAAAACTGTTTAAGCCTCTGCCATACCGTGCTCCTCCTCTTAGACCTGTCCTCTGTTTTTGACACTGTCGACCTTCCCCCCTCTAAAAAACCTCTCCCCCTGGGCATCAGGGCTTGGCCCTTTTCCTGGATCTCCCGTACCCACTGTCGGATTTTCGCGTCTCTTTCTCGCTCCACCTCCTCCACCCGGCCCTCTTGTCGGTGTCCCCCCAAGGATCAGTCCTGGCCCCCACTACTCTTCTCTATCTAAAACCCTTGGGCCCGGTCAGCTCTAGCCTCACAGGTTTCAACCACCTGTTGCTGACGATCCCCAAATCTACATCCCCGGGGCCCAGATGTCTTTTTCTCTACTCTCCCGACCCCTGACTGTCTTTTTGTCCTTTTCCTCCTTCTTCTCATCATCTTCTAAAACTAAATTGGAAAAAAAAGGAACTCACATCTTTCCCCCACCAACTCTACCCCTCCCCCGACTCTCTATTACAGTCAAGGGTTTTCTACACTTCACCGGTCCCGCAATCCGCGCCTTGGGGTAAACCCCAGACTCCGCCTATTTTCAAACCCTCACCTCTACTCCCGCCTCCACCCCAAAAACATCTCTCGCATCCCCTCATTCCTCAACTATGACGCTACAAAAAATGCGGTCCATGCCCCTTTTCATCTCCCCCTAGATTTTGCAACCCTTCCTGTGGGCCTCCCACAGCCCCTCGCCCCCTCCAATCCATCCTTAACTTGCTGCCCCTCTTATCCCCCTCCTCCTTGCAACTCCCCCCTCTCCCCTCTGCATCCCTTCACACTTTCCCATTCCCACGAATTTATTTTTTACTAAAAATGACCTACAAGGCTCTCCCTGACCCCCTCCCCCCCTACAAACTCTGCCCTAATTTTCCAAAATATCCCCCTCATGCACCTCCGCTCCTCAAGACCCTTCTCCTTGCCCCCTTATCAGCTCCTCAAAAACCGTCTCCAAACTTCTCCCGTGTTTCACCCCATTTGGGAACTACTCCCCCAAACAATCAGAACCTCCTCCATTTTCACCAGCTTAAAAACAAACCTAAAAATACCATTTTTCGGGCTTCCCTTTTAAAACCTTCACTAAATTGTCACTACTTCCTCACAGCATGTCTGCCCCCCCTCCTGTCTTTTTCCCCCCTCCTTGTAGATTTTAAGCCCTCGCGGGTAGGGCCCCTTCCCCTCTGTCTTCCCAAATTGTCATTTCCTGTATGTTTGAAATGTTATTTTAAGTTATGATTTTTGTAATTATGTAACCCCCCTCGAATGTACAGCACCCGGAATAAATGGCGCTTTAAATCCTAATAATAATATTAAAAATTTTAATAAAAAATTTTTAAAAATTAATATATATAAAACACATAAAGAGAGAGAGAATAAATAATATATATTAAATTATATATATTTAATATATATAAATAAAATTAATATTTTTTAAATATTAACACATAAACATAACACACACACAATTTTAAGCAGCAGCCGGGGAAGGGCTGCAATGGGGTGCACATCCCAGCCAGATTTGGGCATATGCCTGGGAGAAGTCAAAACCATGCCCCCGGGAAGGGCCTTTGGGGGAGTGAAAGGCAAGCAATTTTAAAAAGGTGTCGACAGTAAAGATGTCGAATACATTTAATGGTATATTTATGGCTTCAAGCCTTTCCCGAGTGGGCCTTTTTGGGAGTAAGATGACGGTGGGTGTTACCCCCCTGCCCAAATGCCCCCAGGATTTCCCGGTATTTAAGGTCAGCAGGTAACCGACGGGATGCGGCTGCAACTTCAGTTAACTTTTTGGCTGGGGGGCTTGACAGGGGGGGGCCCAGTGTCTGTACTTTAAAACCTAGTTCACAAGGTGTTTGGGGGGGAAACCCCCTAGTTTAGTAAGTGCTAGACGACAGGAGTTTTTTTTATTTTTACCGATTTCTGTTCATGTGTTGCCATACTTTTTTTTTTTCGCACAAAAAACATCGGACCCAAGGAACTGTTTGACCTTTATCTCCCTCGTCTTAAATCCCCAAAGGGCTTATGAGGTGACCCCAGAGCTTGGAGCTCACAATAATATAAAATATATATACATATACCACACAACACGGGACAAAATTTTTTTGTATTGTTAAAATATGAAAAAAAAAACATCAATGAAACGAAATAAATTGAAATGAAAAATAAAATAAAATTTTTTGTTACTGAAAATTCGACTTTGACTTGAATTGTGGTTAAACCCCAAAATTTTTTAAAATAAAAATAATGAAATGGTCGGGAAAAAAAATGAGGACCCTTAATTAATTTTTTCTTGAAAAACCCCTTTTGGGGAAACCCTGCAAAAAAATATTTCTTTTACTCTCATGGGAAATTTGACCACTGCTCATGAAAAAAATGCTCATTTTTCAGCTTTAAAGAGTCCCTTTTCCTAAAACTGCTATTTCGTTTCCCAAACAGATTTTTAAAGGATTTAGGTCAGGGTCAAGAAGCCATTTTCAGAATGCCCAATGCGTGCTCTTACCTTTTTTTGGATGCCTTTACTGTGTATTTTGGATCATTTCCGCTGGAGGACCCAAGAGCTGTGCCCAAGCCCAAAAGGTTTTCGCCCATGGACAGAAATTTCTCTTCAGAGGTCTTTTTAGTCTTCAGATTTTTGTACCCGAAAAATTTAAAACCCCCCTGGGAAAAACATCTGTTAAGTATAACTTTTTGCATTGCTTTTTAAAATAATTACAAAAATAAAACATTCCTTCCCAAAAATGAAATAAAATTTTCACTGTTCCCCAAATTCTTGTGGGGGTTTTTTGTATATGTAGACCATGAGTTTCCTTTCTACAAGGTGTCCCCAAAGGGAGTATTTTTTCTTTTTCGGGGGAAGATTGTTTTCAACAAACAAATGTGAACAAATCCTTTTGATTAGTTTTCTTACCCAATCAAAGACTCTCCAAAAAGGGGGTGTTTAAGGGACAGAGCAAACACCATTGTTTCTATGATTGGTGGTAAGGATTATGTACTACGGGAAATCAGGTTTTTTAAACTGGGGGTTTGGTTATAGGTGATGCTAGTAGAGGTTTTGAATAGTGATGAAAAGGGTGGAATTTTGTCTCTTACCCCAGATCCTGTGACAAAAATGAATTTTATTAAAGTCTAATTTGTGGAAAAAGGATGACAGAGAGGAAAAGGGCTTTGAGAAATATAGTACGTTTTTAGAGTTGAAGGCAAAGCGGGGAAAGAAAATTTTAATTTAAAAAGATCCACACAAAATGGTCCACCGCCATAACAGACAGAGAGAGAGGCCATATGAGAGAGACAGTCTCCCAGATCTTTTTGGATCCATTTAGAGATCAACAGAAAAGAATAAATTAAAAGAATAATTAACGTTAAAGAAAATGACCTACCCAATTTTGGAGGAGCTTGAAAAGGGGAAAACAGAGTTAAATAATTTTTTTTTTTGTCTTTTTTCCTTGTTGAACTCTTGTTGGTTTTTGGCGAGACCCAGTGATTTAACCTAAAGTATACCAAAACACTCAAATCAAAAGTCTTTATTTTACCCGATCGTGCAACGTTGCACGATCGGGGAAAATAAAGACCGTTTAAGTTGAGGTGCTGTTGGATATCTTTTAAATTTATAAGACCCCTGGACTGGGTTTGGGCTTGCACTCGCCCTATTGGATTACGGGTGCCCTTCCCCTTTTGTTTACCGTAGATTCAAAAGGGCCTTCACTTTTGGGAAAAAAAAAAAATTTTCCCTTTACAGTGTCACTGGACATTTCTAAAACTACTTTGAGGCTATTTTGTGCATACTAGGAAATGCAAAAAGGGGGGAGGGAAAAAGGGTGTGTCTTGTCAGAACAAGTAGATTTTAGATAAATTATTTTTGTATTTACATGTGAAATGGAAGCATTCAAAAAGGGAACAAAGTTAAGAGTGTGAACTTTATTAAAAAGATGTAAGTATTACCTTTCAGGTTCCAAATATGGAAAGAAAAAGAAGAAGAATTTGTATTGGATGTGAATATCTGCTAAAGGGGGAGTGTAGGCTCATTGAAGAAAAGCACCAAAACATGATAAGAAGTTTTGAGTTATCGATCCTTTTGCTGGTTAAGTCTATGGACTATTTAACATCCTCTTTGTTATATGGACTATTTGTTAACCATCGTTATATGTATAACCCCTTACTGCACCAGGACATATGGGTACATTGCAGTAGTAGTAAGGTGCTTTGTAGGGACTTCATAGGTAGGGGTTAGTGCTAATTGCAGCAAAACTCAGCGTTACGTGCGGAAAAGGGGCCCCCAACCCTTAAACCTTTTGATGCCCCATTCTCAAAATAAAAAGGCGCTGCGCACCATTCCTCACTTTGATCAGAGCGCCCGCGGCGAAATCATCCCAATCGGTTAACATGGAGGCTTGTGGAGGCTTCCATTGCCACCATCTTTTCTGTTTTCCTACTTCCAACCACAGGCAGCAAGTAGCAAAACCGCCATCTTAGGCTGCATAAATGATTGCGCCCCCGAGTGGTGAAAAAAAAGTAAAGTAAAAGAAAAATGTTTAAAAGTGTAAAAAAAAAAAAAATTAAACGTTATAATCTCCCCCTTTTGCCATTTTACAAATAAAAAAAAAAAATAAATAAATTTACACATAATGTATTTGGTATTGCCACATCCAAGAAGGTCTGATCTATTAAAATATAACAATTTATCCCATACGCTGAACACCATAGAAGAAAAAAATTCCAAAACACAAAAAATTGCAGTTTTATTGGTCATTTCACGTCCACTAAAAATGGAATAAAATAATCAAAAAAGTCCGTTTCCAACTGGTAGCAAAAAAAGTACACTTTAGCCCCCAAAATATGCTCTCCTCAAGTGTGATGGAGTACAAAAAAGTTATTGGTCGCAGAAAATGGCACCACCATGCAAATTTCAAAAAAATAAAATATTTTGAATTTTTTTACGGTACCAAAACATAACGAAAACCATACATATTTAGTTTTGTGTATTACCCTGTGGAATACAGATAACACATCATTTTTACCAAAGATTGAACGCCTTTAAAAACAAAACACCCGCAAAAAGGCACTGTAAATTTTTTTACATTTGCCATTATAATTTTTTTTTCGGGGTTTTCCAGTAATTCTGTAGTACTGAATGCATATTAAAAAAGTACATCTTGTCCTGCAAAATAAAAGCCCTCATATGTCTTTGTAGGTGAAAAAATAAAAACTTATGGGTTTTGGAAGGCGAGGAGGGAAAAAACGAAGAACCACATTATTTTGACTTTGGTGGGTTAAGGGGTTGTTGTTAAAGTGTTTGTTATTGTTTCATTTTTCATTATTCCAGAGGTTTGCCCAGAGACAATGATAATGTGGTTTAAGTCTGTTTTGCAAACCCACTTGAATGCTACACTTGGATGCTACACAAAGGCTTAAGTTTAGGAAACTATCAAAATGGGATCTGTGTACTGATATTTTAATCAGTACTCAGACTGGGAATACCAATTTGGAATAGGGAAGACCTAGAAGTTTTTAATGTTGGGGAACAACATTTTGTTAGAGGGTTGGAGCAAATACTGCTTAAAGAGGGAAGAGTGGATTTTGGCACTCTAGCTGAATTTAAAATTGATATTCAGGACATTTACACATTGCTGCGGATTTGCAGGGTATTCAGAAGTCTGTGAATGCGCTGAATGATTTACTTAGTCATAATAATGTGTCAAAAGCTATGGTTTGTAATATGATAGGGAACCTACTGAGCGAACACCTAAGTCTACCACTCCAGGAAATAAAAAGGAAGAGAATGCTCAAGAATAATGGACTCTAACCCGATACTCAACTTGGTAAGGAAAGATGGACCGAAGTGTAAAAATTTGGCTCTTGCACAGATAAGGTCTTCAGAGTTATTGATACCCTTGTGCACGGCACAGTTTCTCATTGATTTAGACACCTCTGGTTTGAAGACACCTGTGATGCTAACACCTTTAAGGCTGGGTTCACACGGCTTATTTGCAGGGTGTAATTACGCCCCGCAATTATGCCGTGGGGGCGGGAGCTTCGCCGGCCCATAGACTTGCATTACCAGCGGCGCTTATACGCCGCTGGTAATTCACATGTCACTTATCTTCCCCCTCGGCATATTCGCCGAGCAGGGAAAGGAGACATAATCCATAGTTCTCTATGAGAACTGTGGATTACCGTAATGACTAGGACGTATTCCAGCCGTAATTTGCACACTCCGGCGCGTAATTACGGACTGAAATATGTCCAATTTTAAGCTGTGTGAACATAGCCTAACATGTCTCTATGGTCAACTTATTTTTCAGGGCATTATTTTTGTCCAGGGCAATTTCATTAGTTTTTATTTATTTTATTTTTGGGTTAAACCACAAATCAAACGCAATGTCTAATTTTGATTAATAGATTTTCAGTGAATTTATTGTTACTTTTGGCATTTTCAGGTTATTTCAGTTATTTTAGTGTAAACTCATACAGTGAAGTTCTAAACAGCAAAAATGTATAATGGACAACAAACAAAGGAGACTGGAGCCTGCAAGGATCTCTGGATAATAGATTATCAATTATCATGGACATAACATATTTTAATAAATAATTTATTAGACAAACATGATCATGGATAACATGTTCAATGGGAGATTTTGGAAATTATACTCCTCCATTGCCATTTGATGTGTTGAAATCCTTCTTCCTGATGGAGCAGTGGTGAAAGTCAGTGGAATGGCAGCAGGTTCTATTACAAGCTTTGTAAGTGTTATGCCTATAGCTGCAAAACCAAACTGGGGAGACATCGAGACTTATTTCGTTTTTTTTAAACAGGGATTCAAATGGGTTTAAAACCTTTTTTTCCCCCCCCCCAAAAAAAAAGGGGGGAAAAAATTTTTTTTCCCCCCCCCCCCTTCCCCAACCCGGGGGGGAAAAACCAAAAAAGGGGGGCCGGGGGGGGGGGCCCCCCCCCCCCCCCTTTCCCTTTAAAAGGGCCCCCCCCAAAAATTTTTTTTTTTTTGGGGGGGGGGGAAAAAAAGGGAAAACCCCCCCTTTTGGGGGGGGGAAAAAAAAAGGGGGGGGGGCCCCCCCGGGGGCCCCCGGCTTTCTAAACCGGGGTTTTTTTTAAAAATTTTTTATTCCCCTTTTTTTTTGGGAAACCCCGGGGGGGGTTTTTTTTCCAAAAAATTTGGGGTTTTTTTTATTTTTTTTTTTTTCCCCAAATTTAAAAGGGGTTTTTTTTGGGTTTTTTTTTTTTTTTGGTTTTTTTCAGGGTTTTTTTAATTTTTTTTTTTGGGTTTTTTTTGTTTGGGGTTTTTAAATTTTAAAAAAAATTTTTTTTTTTTTAAAAAATTTTTAAAAAAAAATTTTTTTTTTTTTTTTAAAATTTTTTTAATTTTTCTTTTTTTAAAAATTTTTTAAAAAATTTTTTTTTTAAAAAAATTTAAAAAAAAAAAAAAAATTTTTTAAAATTTTTTTTAAAAAAAAATTTTTTTTTAAAAAAATTTTTAAAAAAAAAAAATTTTTTAAAAAAAAATAAAATTTTTTTTTAAAATTTTTTTAATTTTTTTTTTAAAAAATTTTTTTTTTTTCCCCCGGGGGAAAAAGGGGAAAAGGGTTTAAAAAATTTTTTAAAATTTTAAAAGCCTTTTTTTTTTGGTTTTAAAATTTTTAAAAACTTTTAAAAAAAAATTTTTGGGGTTTAAAAGGGGGAAAACCCCTTTTTTTGTTTTTTGGTTTTAAAAATTTTTTTTTTTTTAAAATTTTGGGGGTTTTTTTTTTTTGGGAATTTTTTTTTTTTTTTTTTTTTTTCCTTTTTCTTTTCTTTTTTGGAAATTTTTGGGGGGGGTTTTTTTTTTTTTTTTTTGGGAAAAAAAAAAGTTTTTTTTGGGAAAAAAAAAAAAAAAATTTTTTTTTAAAAAAAAAATTTTTTTTTTATTTCCCCAAAAAAATTTTTTTTTTTAAAATTTTTTTGGGGGGGGGGGGGTTTTTTTTTCCCCCCCTTTTTTTTTTTTTTGGGGGGGGGAAAAAAAATTTTTTTTTGTTTTTTTAAATTTTTTTTAAAAAAAAAAAAAAAAATTTTAAAAAAAAAAAAAAAGGGAAGGGTTTTTTTTAAAAAAAAAATTTTTGGGGGGGTTCAAAATTTTTTTTTTTTTTTTCCCCTTTTTTTGACTTAAAAAAGGTTTGGGTTTTTGGGGTTTTCCTTTTTAAAAAAAGGCCCTTTTTAAAGGGGGAAAAAAAATTTTTTTTTTTTGGGCCCCCTTTTTTTTTTAAAAAAAAAAAAACCCCCCAAAAAATTTTTTTTTTTTTTAACCCCCCAAAAAAAAATTTTTTGTTTCCCCGGGGTTTTTAAAAAAAGGGGGGGTTAAAATTTCCCTTTTGGGGTTTTTTTTTGGGGAAAAAATTGGGAAAAAACCCCTTTTTTTTTTTTTTTTTTTTTTTTTTTTTTTTTTTCCCCTTTTTTTTTTTTTTAAAAAAAAATTTTTTTTTTTTTTTTTTTTAAACCAAAAAAAAATTTTTTTTTTTTTTTTCCCCTTTTTTTTTTTTTTTTTTTTTGGGTTTTTTGGGGGAAAGGGTTTTTTTTTTTGGGTTTTTTTTTGTTTTTTTTTTTTTTAAAGGGGAAAAACCCCTTTTTTTTTTTTTAAAAACCCCCAAAAAAAAAACCCCGGGGGGGGGGGTTTTTTTTTTTTGGGGGGTTTTTTTTAAAAAAATTTTTTGGGGGGTTTTTTTAGTTTTTTTTTTTTCAACAAATTTTTTAAAAAAAAAAATAATGTTAAAATTTTAAAAATTTTTTTTTTTTTTTTTTTTTTTAAAAAAAAAAAAAAGGGTTTTTAAATTTTTTTGGTTTAAAAAAAATTTTTTTTTTTTTTTGGTTTTTTTGGGGGGTTTTAAAAAAGGGGTTTTTTTTTTTTTTAAATTTTTGGGGGGGGGTTTTTTTAAAATTTTTGGGGTTTTTAAAAAAAAGGGTTTTTAAAAAAAAAAAAAAAAATTTTTTTGGGGTTTTTTTTGGGGGAAAAAAAAAGGGGGGGGGGGTTTCCCCTTTTTTTTTTAAAAAAAAAAAATTTTTTTGGGGGAAAATTTTGGGGGGTTTTTTCCCAAAAAAAGGAAAAAAAATTTTTTTTTTTTTGGGGGGGGGGGGAAAAAATTTTGGGGGGGTTTTTTTTTTTGTTTTTTTTTTAAAAAAAAAAAATTTTTTATGGGTTTTCAAAAAAATTTTTTTTTTTTTTTTTTTTGGGGGGGTTAAATTTTAATTTTTTGGTTTTTTTTTTGTTTTAAAAAAAATTTTTTTTTTTTTGGGGGGAAAAGGGGGGGTTTTTTTTTTTTTTTTTTTTTTTTTGGGGGGAAAAAAAATTTTTTTTTTGGGTTTTGTTTTTTGGGGAAAAATTTTTTTTTTTTGGGTTTTTTTTTTTAAAAAAAAAGGGGGGGGGGGGGGCCCCCGGGGGGGGGGGGCCCAAGGGGGGGGGGGGGGGGGGTTTTTAAAAACCCCCTTTTTTTTTTTGGGGGGAAAGGGGTTTTTTTTTTTAAGGGGTTTTTTTTTTCCCTTTTAAATTTTTTTTTTGGGTTTTTTTTGGGGGGGGGGGGAAAAAATTTTTTTTGCCTTTTTAGAGTTTTAAAAGGGGGGGGGAAAAAAAAAAAAAGGGGAAAAACCCCCCCCCCGGGTTGGGGGTTTTTTGGGGGGGGGGGGGGGGGGGGGTGGGGGGGGGGAAGGGGGGGGGGTTTTTTTTGGGGGGGGGGGGGGGGGGGGGGGTTTTTTTGGGGGGGGGTTTTTTTTATTTAGGGGGGGCTTTTTTGGGGGGGTTTTTTTGGGGGGGTTTTTTGGGGAAATTTTTTGGGGGAAAATTTTTTTCCCCTTTTTTTTTTTCTTTTGGAAAAATTTTTTTTTTTTTTGGGGGGGGGGGGGTTTTTGTTTGGTTTTTTTAAAAAAACCTTTTGGGGGTTTTTTTAAGGGGGGGGGGTTTTTTTTTTTTTTTTTAAAAAATTTTTTTTTCCTTTTTTTTTCCCGTTTTTTTAATTTTTTTTGGGTTTTTTTTTTTAAATTTTTTTTTGGGGAAATTTTTTTTTTTGGGGTTTTTTTTTTTTTAAAATTTTTTAAAAATTTTGGGGGCCCCTTTTTCGGGTTTTTTTTTGTTTGGGTTTTTTTTATTTTTTTTCCCCAAAAATTTTTCCATTTGGGTTTTTAAAAAATTTTTTTTTAAAAAATTTTTAAAAAAAAAATTTTTAAAAAATTTTTTTTTTAAAAAAAAATTTTTTTTTCCTTAAAATTTTTTTTTTTTTAAAAAAAAAAATTTTTTTTAAAAAAGGGGGGAAAAAAAACCCAAAATTTAAATTTTTTAAAAAGGGGAAAAAACCCAAAAACCTTTTAGGGGTTTCCCGGGCCCCAAAACCCCTTTGGGGTTTTGGGGGAAAAAAAATTTCCCTTTTAAAAATTTTTTAAAAAAGGGTTTTTGGGGTTTTTAAAGGAAAAAGGGAAAAAATTGGGGAAAAAAAAACCCCCCAAAAATTTTTAAAAAAAAATTTTTTTTTTTCCAAATTTTTTCCCAAAATTTAAAATTTTTTAAAAAAAAAATTTTGGGTTTTTTTGGGGAAAAATTTTTTTAAAAAAATTTTTTCCCGGGAGGGAATTTTTTTTTTTTAAAAAAAAATTTTTTTTTTTTTTAAAAAAAAAGGGGTTTTTCTTAAAAACCCCTTTTTTTTTTTAAAAAGGGGCCCCCGGGGAAAAAGGGGGACTTTTTTTTCAAAAAGGGGGGGGGTTTTTAAAAAAGGGGGGAAAAGGGGGGGTTTTTTTTGGGGGAAAAACCCCCCCCGGGGGGTCCCAAAAAGGGGAAAAAAAATTTTCCCCCCTTTTAAATTTTGGTTTTAAAAAAATTTTTTTGGTTTTTCTTTGCATCCCGAACAATTTTCCTGGCAGTGATTTTCCATTGGTTAATCACAGTTTGAACACTGCTGACTGACATCAATTCCTTGGATATCTTTTCGTATCCCTTTCCTGTTTTATACAGTTCAACTACCTTTTCCTGTAGGTCCGTTGACAATTTTTTTGCTTTCCCCATGAGTCACAATCCAGAAACGTCAGTGGATGGATGAAAGATGCGAGAGTCTTTGCATCTTTGGATCCCAGAAACTCACTCAGCTTTTATGCACATACACAGATTACAAGCAAACAGGTCACAGGTGAGGATGTTACTTTTAGTAGCCACTTAAACCCATTTGTGTCACCTCCTGTACATGTTATCAGGCCAAAATCACCAGGGTATGTGAACTTTTGATCAGGGTCATTTGGATGTTTTTGGTTGTGGTTATGATTTAGAAAGAGAAAACACAGTAGTTTAACAGTAAATGGCTTCACAAAACAACTAATCGTGAGTGGAAAAAAAAGTTTTTGTGTTATCTCAGAATTTCGGTTCACCAGATTCGCCGAATTTTCCGCAAAAAAATAGTTTCGGCCCGAATTTATTTGCGGCGAATCGCATTAAAAAATAGTTATTTCCTGGCTGCGGAGAGCTTGTAGTGTGTTGTAGAACATTCTGCCATACACAAATATGCATAGAAAGTGTGGTTTGGTCTTGATACAATACTGTGTTTTAGTATGACATGCAGATGACAGCCGCTGCTCTTAGAATCGCTTCACATTTCACTTCTCTAGGCAGTGACAGGGGCAAAACTGACCATATAACTGTAGTGGGAAGGCAGCCTGACAAGGTAATGTGAGCGCCAGCTGGAAAGAACCAAGCTGAGGGCCAAGATCCTACTATAGCATCAAGAAGCGCACTCCTTTTACGCCGACATCAGACGATTCCACAGATTATGAAAGAACCTGTTCTGTTAAACGCTGATACATGTAGAGTCCCTCCCACCCGCTCTAAAAGAGTGGAGAGGATGTCAGTAGTAATTTTGCATTGACGTCACTGATCAGTTTGCCCTTCCTTTGATTCGTCAGTGACCGCTTTCAATCGGTCAATAATCCATCAGTATTGCTAAAGACAAACAGGAGTTGATCCAAAACAGAGATGACCTGTAAATGGGAAATTTGCATGTCTTCTGTGTTCTGTATCTACTCCTGCTTTTAGCTACCTAATCATCAGACAATCCTGATCCTTTTCCCTGCTTCTGACAGATTAAAAGAAGGGGAAAACCAAACATAGTATCAACGTCATAGAATGGTGGAGGGTGGAAACAGCATTAGGAAACCACAGGGTGTTCGAGTGAGACAGTGGTCAGTTGGCAGCAGCATGAGTAGGCCACAGAGTGGCACAATCACAGAGTGTGGAGGTGGCAGCAACATCAGTAGGCCACAGAGTGGCACAATGACACAGTGTGGAGGTGGCGGCAGCAACAGCAGCAGCAGCATGAGGTCGGAGAATGGCACAATGACAAATTCTGGAGGTGGCAGCAACATGAGTAGGCCACAGAGTGGCACAAGGACAGAGTGTGGAGGAGGCAGCAAAATCAATAGGCCACAGAGTGGCAAATGACAGATTGTGTAGGTGGCGGCAGCATCAGAAGTCTACATAATGGCCTAGTGAAGAGTGGGAAGTTGGGTGGAAATACCAGTCCCTGGTAAAGATGGTGGGTGGTAGATGGAGCAGCTGGCAGCAGATGTGTGGCATCAGGCGGGTGGCAGCATCAGAATAGTAGCTGAGGCAGGTAGCCAGAAGAATCCAGACTCATTTCTCAAAGTTTTGGTGAGGCGTCATGGCTGATCTAATCTGATGCATAAGGCATTGGTGTGTGGAAATCCTGGCCGATCCACACCTGATTCATCTTGACAAAGGTGAGTCTCTCCACATTTTGGGTGGACAAGCGAGTTCTCTTTGGAGTAACTATGGCCCCCGCAGCACTGAACACCTGCTCTGATGCCACACCACTGGCTGGGCAGGACAGCTTCTCCAGTGCAAACTCGGCAAGTTGCGGCCACACATCCAGTTTGGCTGCCCAGTAGTCCAGCGGATCTTCTATGTGGGGTGGCAGAGTGCTGTCCAAGTAGGCCACCACCTGCTGGTTCAGGGTCTGCTCCAGGTCCTGCTGCTGGTGAGTACTCTCCTCACTAGGCGGGTGAAGGAAGCTGCTCATCAACGACTCCAGACCTCGGCTGATGCTGATGGAGCTTGTACTGCTCCTACTCCCTCACCTCCCCAAAGCAGCCGTGGCAGTGGTACGTGAGCGATGAGGAACCCCCCGGTCAGACCTATCAGAAAATGAAAGATGGCGCAGATAGGCTGCGGCTAACTGACTACATAGGATTTCTCTATAGTACTTGAGTTTGTCCTCCCTCTCGGCAGGTGAAAAAAGGCTCCCATTTTGGACCGGTAGCGAGGGTCCAAGAGGGTGGAGAGCCAGAAGTCATCCCTCTGCTGGATGGTGACTATTCGGCTGTCACTAGCCAGGCAAATCAGCATGCAGCGGGCCATCTGCGCAAGTGACTCTGAGGGACTCCCTGCCTCCATCTCCACTGTATACTGCCACGGGTTGTCTGGGTCATCTACCTCATCTTCCTCATCTCCCTCTACCTCCTCCAGCTGCTCCTGCTCCTCCTCTTCTTTCACCTGAGTGAAAAAAAACACTAATTTCGCCAGACACTGCATTTGCTCCAATGTCCTCCTCCTCCAGTTCAGTCCCCACCGGACATGTGGCCATGAGATGTAGTCGCTACGTCTCCAGTCCCTTGACGGTAATTACGCCCCGCAATTATGCCGGAAATATGGGAGCTTGCGCTGACTCCCATGGCCCGGGGGGGCCGGAAGCCCGCCGGCCCATAGACATACGCGCCGCTAGTAATTGACATGTCCCTTCTCTCCCCGCGCGGCGTATTGTCCGAGTGGGGAGAGGAGATGTAATCCATAGTTCTCTATGAGAACTGTGGATTACCGTAAAGTCTGGGACGTATCTCACCCCGTTTTAGCCCCGACGGCCCGAAAAAAAGGGGTGAGATACGTCCCAGTTTAAGCCATGTGAACATAGCCTTAGACTGTGAAATGGAAAATGAATTTTTTTCCAATATTATGCAGTTTTGCAAAATGTTTCATATTCAAAAAGAATCCTGGAAAAATGCACCCCAAAATTTGTTGTGCGATATCTTCCAAGTATGGCAATATACTATATGTAGGTGTAAACTGCTGTTTGGGTGCATGGCAGGGCGTAAAAGGGAAGGAGCGCTATTTGGCTTTTGGAACACAGATTTTTATGGGTTCCATGTGGCACTTACAGTGCCAAAGTACTAGCACAATATATCTAGGGGTGTATTGTGCATTTTGGGGCCAAGAGTGTTTCACAATTTTTTTCCGTAACCATGGGAAATAAACACAATTCCACCGTTGTTTTTTGCCCTTCATTTTTACATTGTTTGCCATATGGTATAAATGACATGATAACTTTTATGTGAGTCAGGACAATAACAATATAAATTTTAAACATATCTATACTTTTAGACTTTTCTCCCTCAATTAAGTGACACATTGGTGAATTTGTATAATTCTTTCCTGACTGGGGCCCAAATCCCTGAGGTAATGCTACATTTGTTTATTATTCCCCCAAAAACCCCGGGTAAACAATCTTAGCCATTAGTTACAGCCCTATTGCCGTTAAAATGCAGACCACACGATCCAAAAGGCCCAAGGTCAGTTTTGTCTTATGCAGACAGGGCATAGACAACACATGAAGGGCTAGATTTAATTGAGGTGGTCAATCACCAGGATCAATCTGTTCTTTTCTGAGTTTGGATGCAGAAAAAGCTTTTGGCCCCCTCAATTGGTCTTAAGCTGTATTGACTGGGACAAGGTGTTTAAAAATAGCAGAACAAATAATAAAGGGATTTTTTAAAAACATTTAACACCCACTGTGAGATGTAAACCCTTATGGAAAAATAAAATAATTAGAAAAAAAAACCCAATTGGAAAAAACAAGATGTAAAGGAGGAAATAAAAAAACAAAAAAAAGGTTTCAGTACAAAAAACAGGAGGGCAGTGAAGAAGCACAAAAAAATATAAGGAAAAAAAAAAAATTTAAAAAAATATAAAACAGCAAAGGGGGAGACATAAAAATATTCCCATAAAAAGTAAAAAAACCCCCCCAAATATTTTTTAACTAAAAAAATATAAAAAAATTAAAACAGAAAATTTTGGCCCGGAAAAGCGGAGGGAAAAATTTGTGGAGGACAATGAGAGAAAGCAAACCATAAAAAAATTTTTTTTCCCCACTTATTTACAGAGGAAATGACCTTCCTTTTGATGATAGGGGATGAGGTAAATTCCCCTTTTAAAAATGTTTCTTGTTAACCCAAAAAAGGCAAAAATTAAAAATAGAAAAAAACACCAGGTCCTGAGGAAAACACCACTGTTCCAAAGGGGAGTTAATTAATGTCAAGATAGCCCCTATCCTTTAAATATTATGGACTGTATAATAACAGGGTATGCCCAAAGTTTGGGCATACAAATATGGTGCCAATTTTCAAAAAGGGTAAAAAAGGGGATCCTGGAAACTATAGGCCGGTAAGTTTAAACTCTTTTGTAGGTAAATTTTTTGGATTTTAAAGATGCTACCGGAGCATCTCACTGAAAATAAATGTATAACTCCGTTCCAACGTGAGTTTATGAAGAATCGGTCCTGTCAAACTAATCTTATCAGTTTTTATGAGGAAGTTAGTTCTAGCCTGGATTGTGGTGGGGAAAAGGATCTTAATATCTAGATTTTTCAAAAGCATTTGATACTGTCCACATAAAAAGGTTGGTAAGTAAAATAGAATCGGGACGGGGGGCAAAGTGTTTGCAAGTGAAATAACGCTTAGGATAGAAAACAAAGGTGGTGTTAAGGGGTAATACTCGACCCTTTTTGGATCCCTGAAACAGGGGGTACCACAGGTTCAGTATTGGGGGCCCCATTTTCTTTAATATTTTCATGAAAAAGATCTTTCACATGGATTGCACGTAAATATCATTTTTGCAGAAGATACAAAGCCGAAAGAAAAAACAAAGACCGGGGGTGCAAATGTTTTTCCCCCCGGGGCCCCCTCACCCACGGCGTACCTTTAAAAGGCCCAAAATTTTAGAACGTGTAAATGAAAATTTTCCCTTAACTGTTTCATTTGTACATATTCTATTTTAATTAGCCCTTGAGGGGAAACCGGAAAAAATAATGCCCCCCATAGGGTGGAAATATAAACCCGTTAAAATAAAGCCCCCCGTAGAACAGTATTTGCCCTGAGGTGATAGGATTTTTTCCCCCTGTAGCCAGGTAGTAAATTGCCCCTGTAGCCCGGGAGTAAATTTTCCCCCCCGTACAGGTATTAATTTCCCCCTGCAGCCCGGAAATTCCCCATGTACCAGGTAATATGCCCCCTATAGCAGGGGGATCCCCACATAGCCACCCTGGGAGCCAGGGAATCCCCACAAAACCAACCGAGCAAGGGAGGCCCCACAAGCCCACCTTAGCAAGGGGGAAACCCCACAATCCCCTGACTAGGGACATCCCCATATAGTCCTATGAACCTGGGAGATGCCCCCAAAAAGCCCCCTGTAGCCAGGGAAAATGCCCAATATAATCCTCTTACCTGGTAGATCCCCCACATGTCCCCCTGAGCCCGGTACATCCTCATATATCCTATGTAGCCTGATAAACCCCATATAGCCCCCCGTCCAGGTAGAAAAAGCCCCATATAACCTCTGTAGCCTGGTAATGCCCCATGTAGTCCCCTCAGCCCAGGTAGATGCCCCCTTATCCCTGAGCCCGGTAACATGCCCCCCAATAGTTCTGTAGCCAGGGAGTTCCCCATAAACCCTCTGCACCAGTAAAATTCCCCATATAGCCCCTGTAGCCAGTAATGCCCCCCTATAACCTCTGTTCCAGGGAATGCCCCATAAAAAACCTCTGTTGCCTGGTAATGCCCCATATACTCCCCCGAAATTTGGTAGATGCCCCTATAGCCCCCCGAACAGGTAAATTTTCCCCTATAGTCCTCTGTAGCCTGGTAATGGCCCATATAACCCCCGAGCCAGGTTTAAATTTCCCCATATCCCCTGTAGCCTGGTAAATGCCCCCAAAAACCCCCGTAGCCCTGGGTAAATGCCCCATATAAAACTCTTAGCCTGGTAGATGCCCATAAGCCCCGTAGCCCCGGGTTTGCCTCAAAAAGCCCCCCAGTTGCCAGGTAGAAGGCCCATATAGCCCCCCAGTAGCCAGGTAGATGCCCCATATATCCCCCCAGTCGCCCCGTAGATGCCCCATATAGCCCCCCAGTAGCCAGGTAGATTCCGCATATAGCCCCCCTGTAGCCAGGTACATGCCCCATATAGCCCCCAGTAGCCAGGTAGATTCCCCATATAGCCCACCAGTAGCCAGGTAGATGCCCCATATAGCCCCCCAGTAGCCAGGTAGATGCCCCATATAGCCCCCTAGCAGCCAGGTAGATGCCCCCTGCAGCTAATGAATATAAAATTAAAAAAAAGGTACTCACCTTCTCACGGTCCATGTACTGTACATACATGGGAGACATCAGGAGAGGAATGATCCCTTCTGCCTTCTCCCTGTACCAGCAGCTGCACTGAGTGTGCAGCTGCTGACTGACTCTGCGCGGCCGTCAGAGAGATCGATTGTGTTTGACACCCGTGCAATAGAGTATAATGTTTTATTACAAAGGGATCTGGATAAGTTGGAGGCCTGGGCAGAGAAATGGCAGATGAGGTTTTGATTACATGTTAAACGGAAAAGCGCTGAGAAAAAGTGACATGGAGAAGGATTTGGGAATCCTGGTGGACAGTAACCTTAATTGTAGCAGCCAGTGTCAGGCAGCAGCTGCCAAGGCAAACAGAATTATGTTGTGTATTAAAAGGGGCATAGATGCACATGATGAGAACATTATTCTCCCATTATACAAGTCACTGGTAAGCCCAAACACATGGAATATTGTGTACAGTTTTGGTGACCAGTTCACATGAAAGCCCATTGTAGAGCTTGAACGGGTACAAAGGCGGGCAACAAAAATAATAAAAGGACTGGGTGGACGCAATATCCAGAAGCATAAGCAAGATTAGGATTATTTAGTTTAGAGAAAAGACGGTTTTGTGGGGACATATTAAATATGTTTAAATACATTAAAGGTCAGTACAGAGATTTCTCTCAAGATCTATGTATACCCAGGACTGTATCCAGAACAAGGGGGCATCCTCTATGTCTCAAGGAAAGAAAGTTTCTACATCAACATAGAAAGGGATTCTTTACTGTAAGAGCAGTGAGACTGTGGAACTCTCTGCTAAAGGAACTTGTCATGGTGAATTCAATAACAGAGTGTATATATATTATATATATAATCTATTGGGTGGTGTTTATAAACTGAAATCCCCTTCAGAAATATATAAGCAGCTAAGAGAAAAGGAAATTGTGCCGCTGGCCGAAAAAGTTTTTGCCACTTGGGAAACTGAATTGAAAGAGGAGGTTTCTTGGAAAATAATAAAAGGATTAAGGAAAGTAAGAACTGCTATTGTAAATGAGGTATTAAGAGAAATGTGTTTTAAAATAGCACATAAGCTATTTATGCTTTTGACTTATCATTCACAAATGTCCAAAACATTATTTAAAAGCCTGCCGGTCAATTTGCTTCATGGATTATGGCGCTGTTCCAAATTGGAAGTCACTTGGAAAATTATACTTGCCATGATTAAAACTATTTAGAAGGCAGCAATTCTGTGGAACCCATTGAATACCATATTTCATTATATTTTAGATGATAAACAACAAGATGAAGAATCTCAAACTATGATCAATAATAAAGGTATTCACTTGGTACTCATGGTAGTAAAAGAATTTATCATATGGCATTGGATACGGAATGAGTGTCTGAACCAAGAGAAAGTGATAAAAACACTTAAATCTCTACTATTAATCAAAAGAGCTGATAAAAAAAGAAGTAAGGGATCTTCTATAAACCGTTTAATTCAGAAAATGGAAACCCTTCATGGAATATGCATAAACTACTCAGGAATTGTCAGCATTGATAA
>JAODAL010026982.1:0-55758 GCA_025379985.1 Phyllomedusa bahiana
TAGTGTGACATCATGGCATGCATTTTTCCTGTACTTTAATGTTGAAATATGGATATTTTAATTACTAAAGGCATTTGACTCCAACTGACTGGCAAGCCACGAAAAAGAATTAATTGACAATTATGTGGATTTATTTAAAACAAAAATCTAAAAAAAAGAACTGGGTTAGATTTTTATACTGTATGTATATGTTTCTATGTAGGTAAGCACCTCATTTTATGCTGTATAGGGTTGTGATAAGTCGCACATAGAGTTATACACTATACACATAGCATGTTTAAGCACGTCATTCTTTTTAGGCAGCTAACATATACACAGGGCCACCTTTTCCATTGGGCATACTGGGCAGTTGCCCGTGGGCCCCACAAGTATAGGGGCCCCAAGTGGTGTATGTTTGTCCCAGGAATACAAGAAACATACCCTGGATCCCTTGGTTGAGTTTTGCTTGTTTAACTGTATGTTTGTTTTTAGGATGTGCAAACAGTTAAAAACCATGGTGGAGAAGGGAGGCAAAGGCTTCCTGCCCGGCCAAATAGTCTTGTAGGCTGCAGGCTGCCGGTGTCAAGACATAAGTGGCGTGATAATATGGGTGGGCTTGCAAGGGAGGAGGGGGGGGGGGTTTTGAGGCGTGGCCAAGTGTGATGTCATGTATTTGGCAGAACCCACTTCAGTGCTATGCCCAGGGACCCATAATTCTGTTAAGACAGCTCTGCATATACACCAAATGTACTATAATCTGCAGGATAGTCATTGCTTTTTATCATGACTTCATGATGTCTTTCTGAGCTGTCACTGAGCTTCACTTAGCTTCAATGAGGGTGATGGCTTTTACCTGTAAAGTCAAGAGTGCCAACATGGTACGTTACCATTAAGAGTAGTGAGCTTGAAACGCGTCAACGTTTCTATTTTGCTACTATGTGATTCCACGTTTTTTAATGTTACTTCAATAAAGTTACGTTTTTGTGGAAAAGTTTGCTGGATTGCTATATTCTCTTGCATTGCCCACATATACTATCTTTGTCAGGCTGCCCACAATTGAATAAGACCTGTTAGTACACCTTTAGCAACTTTAAATAAGGAGAAGGCGAAGATGCTGATGCTTGTCACTGTCAGAATTAACGAGACCATGGTTTGAAATTACTTTAGCTGATGAGTGCCACCTAGTGGCTTTTTATCCAAGACAACATTGATGTTAGGTAAGTAGCACAAGAGCATGTTCCTACAAGAAGTCATCAAGACAGGTTACTACTCTGTGCTCTCTTTATTTCGCATCTGCCCTTGCTGTTAGATATAGATGTATACATTGGGAGTTATCACTGATATATACCTCTGACGATAGGTCCCAATGTATGCCATATAATAACATATAGTGGCATGCGTCGTCCATAATGTGAAAAACTCATGCTATGCAGTATCATTTTAACCTATTATATAGAAGAGTACAGAAGTGAAAAAAAAGGTAAACCAGGCCGATAGAGGCCAGAAGGAGGCTTATAAAGTGTTAGAAACAAAACAGTGCTTCCACTTGTTGCATCACTACCGTCACATTACTGTCATTTCTAACACACAGCCTCATTGGATTTTTATCTTTATAAAATGCTGTAGAATATGTGGATGATATAGGTCATATAGAAATAAGGGTTATTATAACCCTCATCATAAAACAAGCACTGATGACTAGTATTGCATGGAAAAGTCATCATTCTGAACTTAAAGGGATTGTCTCACTACATTGATTCATCTTACCTCAGTCCTGTTTTCTTGGTTTAATTTTGAATTCAGGGGCGTGTTTACTGGCTTCTACTAGGCTGCAGTAGAAGCCAGGTCTGTAGCTATAGCAACCTGCACTGGCAGGCTATCATGAGAGACTAAACAGGCCTGTTGCTATATCAACCAGTGCTGACAGCCTATCATGAGAGATTGAACAGGTCTGTAGCTATAATCAACAACACGGTACCTCTAGACCAAATAGATTGAAAAGTAACATTGGGACTATTGTTTAATGTACAATTTAATTGTGTATACCGTTGCCCAATTGCATTTATATTTATAGTTGGGTAATTCTTCTGTACATTAATTGGAATATTTTCCTGTGTGGAATGGTGTTGGTATAGAGGTGCACTGATGGTATATATCCTTATAGAGAGTATATATCCTTATAGAGGATTAATGATATATTTGTAGGGTAAGATTCCTGGCAGGGTCGTCCTTATCGGGACGGTTTCCCTGCATTTTGATAGGCAGGACTGTAATTAGATATCTTAGGAGGAGTTGTCATATTGCCCTATTCCTCTTTATTTACCACTATTGCACATTTTTATATATATGAGGTGGTAATAGATTAGTTGATTTGTGGCTCCATAGTGGCTATATTTGGAAGGAGAACCTCTTCCTTCTTTTTTAATAGACTAAATAAAAGTTAATGTTTATTTGTTTAGTACACCTTCCAAATTGGATTAATATCAGGTCTGTAGCTATAGCGACCTGAGGAGCTGATGCAGTCCCTGCAAAAGGGGATGTCAAGGAATAGATAGGATGCTGTTAATGGACATATATTGCAAAGTGACTTGTTTTTGCAAGATCTTTAACATAAAAAGCAACCCTTGTAGTGAGACAACCCCTTTAAGGTCAAGTTGTTAGGGTCAAGTTCACACGCAGCATATTTTTCCACCGCCAATCCAGGAACAAATTTCTTTGATCATCTTGATGACGTCATCTGGAAGCACCAGCCTCAACGGCAACCAGGTGTAGGTGCAGGGGTGATAAAGGACAGCTGGAGTAGGGAAGAGGCGCTTCAGGTTGCCTGGCAAACCAATTAGACTGACTACTAAAGCCAAGGATGAGAGCAGAGATTTGGCGCCGGGGCGGTAAGCAGTTATCAGTAGTCTATCTTTTGAAGAGCATGGTTGTTCTTTTGGGTTTTGAGCATATTTCTAGAGGTTTAAAGGATATACTAGTATATTTAGGGTACACCTCTGGGGCTGCACTATACATCTGTTTGTTAGAAATATAATTTTCTTCTATTCATGTAGTTGTATGCAAAAAAAATTCCAGCCATATTGATTTCTAGCTATTTCTTTTCTTAGAGATGTCATTGTTACATTTTACAGCAATGTCTTGTAATGGTACAGGCTATACTAAAGAATTAAACTTACTGGCATTTGGTCACTGGTACCAAAATTCGGTTTATAATCAACAAGCTTGTCTCTGTGTAGTCATAGGGAGGTGAGAGGTTCATTCACTGCCAAGGAGAACAGAGAGAAGAACCTATCAGTGATCTAGTGACAAAGAAACTATCCCCATAAGAGCTGATAGTCCCGAAAATAAAAATGCCAGAAATGTAAAGTCAGAGGAAGCACAAGCATAGATAGCAATGAGGTGGAGCTAGTATATGAGGTGGAGCTAATGATGGAGGTGGAGCTAGTAATGAAGATGGAGCTAGACACAGAGGTGGAGCTAGTAATGGAGGTGGGGCTATTAATATAGGAGGAGCTAGTAATGAAAGTGGGGCTATTAATGGAGGTGAAGGCTAGTAATGGAGGTGGGGTTAGTAACCTAGGTGGAGCTAGTAATGGAGGTAAAGCTAGTAATGGAGGTGGGGTTAGTAATGGAAGTGGTGCTAGTAATGGAAGTGGTGCTAGTAATGGAGGTGGAGCTAGTAATAGAGGTGGAGTTAGTAATAGAGGTGGAGTTAGTAATGGAGGTGGAGTTAGTAATGGAGGTGGGGCTAGTAATGGAGGTGGAGCTAGTAATGGAGGTAGAGCAAGTAATGGAGGTGGTGTTAGTAATGAAACTTAGAACAGTGTTAACATAGATGAAGCTAGTAATGAGGGTGGAGCTAGTATTGGAAGTGGGGCTAATAACATAATTGGAGATAGAAATTGAGGCAGAGCCAGTAATGAAAGCTGAGCTATGTAATAAATGTATTTGTGGACGTGCTCAACAACATAAAGCATGGTTATGCAAATATAGTCTGTGGTAATGTATTATATGATAGCACCATACAGCAGCTGAAGATACCATTTCTAGACAGGTGGTCTGCAGACTATATATGTGATTACTATACAGTTACTGTAAATCCAGTGACTCACAGGTCGTCTTCTGTGATTTTATATATTCTCTTTCCTTTTCTAATCCATCAGGTTCAGACTTCTTTGATGAATTCCCCTGAGAACTGTAAAAATTACTGCAAAAAAGCAGCTTCCTTCAATTGTCCCCCCCAGACTTAAGGGGGAAATAACCAGCTCTACAGCTGAAAGCCTTAAATTGTGTAACTGACATTTCTGTTTACTGCTCAAGTCAAGTAATTGTCATTGCTAAAGACAGAATGGAACACGGAGCTCTGTTAATACAGGAATAACGGCATGAACAGAAGTGATTACAAGTTAAAGGGGTTGTCCAGTTCTTAAAAATAATAGTAATAGTAAGCTTCTGCCTCTAATGACATCACCATTCGGAGCTGTTCACTTCTGAACGGCGAAGTGACTGTGCATGTGACCAGAGGCGACATGCCTATATGGAAAAAGAGAAAAGTAATCGACCTCAGAATTAGCATCCAGATCAGCTGTGAACATATCCTAATGTACTTAATTTTTCACTTCAATGGTATGTATTTTTGAGAAAAATGTACATTGTTATTTTATTATATAAACTACTGACAAAATGTCTCCGAAATTCAAAGCAAAAAATTTTGTATTTATTTGCAGTAAATGAGAAATCTTCAGAATAATAAAAAAGAAGCAGTGCTGTCAGACCTCAAATAATGCAAAGAAAACAAATTCATATTTCTTTAGAAACAATAATACTAATGTTTTAAGTCAGTAAGAGTTTTCTTTTCAACTCCTTTGGCATGGAAAAAGTTATTTTTTCATTCAAATTCCTTTTGGCCTATTCCTAGCACTTGTTTTGCTATCCAGCTTGTCCTATGGAAAGAGGATTGTGAAGACCATTGTTTTTTATTCTTTCCTTCATTAAATAAGATTTGGTTCAGGTGATCACCTAATCAGAACCACACGGGGGGACCTAGTGAATGACCTGCAGAGAGCTGGGACCAACATAACAAAGGCTACCATTAGTAACACACTACGCCGCCAGGACCTCAGATCCTGCAATGCCAGTCGTGTCCCCCTGCTTAAGCCAGTATATGTCCGGGGCCGTCTGATGTTTGCTAGAAAGCATTTGGATGATCCAGAAGAGTACTAGGAGAATGTCATATGGTCAGATGAAACCAAAGTAGAACTGTTTGGTAGAAAATAGAGAATACTGAGCTGCATCCAAAAACCACCATACCTACTGTGAAGCATGGGGGTGGCAACATCATGCTTTGGGCCTGTTTCTCTGCAAAGGGACCAGGACGACTGATCAGTGTACATGAAAGAATGAATGGGGCCATGTATTGTGACATTTTGAGTGCAAACCTCCTTCCATCAGCAAGGGCATTGAAGATGAAACGTGGCTGGGTCTATCAGCATGACAATGATCCCAAGCACACTGCTAGGGAGTGGCTTCGTAAGACGTTCCTGGAGTGGCCTAGCCAGTCTCCAGATCTCGACCCCATGGAAAACCTTTGGAGGGAGTTGAAAGTCCATGTTGCCCAGCAACAGCATCAAAACATCACTGCTCTAGAGGAGATCTGCATGGAGGAATGGGCCAACATACCAGCAACAGTGTGTGCCAACCTTGTGAAGACCTACAGAAAATGTTTGACCTCTGTCATTGTCAACAAAGGATATATAACAAAGTATTGAGATGAACTTTTGTTATTGACCAAATACTTGTTTTCCACCATAATCTACAAATAAATTCTTTCCAAGTCAGACAATGTGATTTTCTGGATTTGTTTTCTCATTTTGTTTCTCATAGTTGAGGTCTACCTATGATGTCAATTCCAGGCCTCTCTCATCTTTTTGAGAACTTGCACAATTGGTGGCTGACTAAATACTTTCTTTCCCACTTATTATATTAATATTATATATATAAATTTTATATATATATTATATACACATTAGTTGCCCGGCCCATACACAATTTATTTGCCTATGGGTTTTAAACCCCGGTCTCTGAATTGGGACAAATCAAATTCATGTCAGCCCCCCTAATGGAAAAAGGCAGCCCCCATTGTTTTGTTGGCAGGCTCAATGTAAATACGCACAGATTGTAAATCTTGGCAGCGCTTTTTAAGCGCGTGGATCTCACCAGCTTGGCAAACCAAAAAAACTCTAATGATGTAGGAGAAAAATTGGTTGTGTATTAGGTTTTATTGAAGTGGAAAAGTATGTTGTTTTTAATTATAGGAATCGTATGTCTCAAAGGGCCTAATAAAGGAATACAAAAATATGTAAAACAGCCATGAGGGGGGGTTTAAACGTAAACCCCAAAAAACGGTGGGCGGTTCTTCCCCCAATTCAGTCTTAAAACTATAGGTGAAGGGCTTCTTCTTTTAAAATTTGGGATGTTTTTAATTTAAAGAAGATTTTAAAAATAAATAATTGAAAATTTTTTTTAACAAAGGGCCCGGGGTCGCCCCCTGCATATATTTTTCCTTTTTTAGAAACCGCTAACTGCTGGAGCCGGTTGTTTCTCGGGGTTTTGCTTTTTGGGAAAATTGGATAAAGGGGGTGGCACCCTAAAACCGAAAGCTCGAAAAGGAAAATCACGGGTGAGTGTTTTTTTGATTTTTAAAAAGGGGTTTGGGATTTACAATATCCCCCAAAAAGTGTGTTAAAAACCCCTAAAATTTTTTGAAAATGTTGTTTTAAATTTTTTTTTTCATTAAAAAAAAGATAAATAAAACCGGTTTTCCCCTTTTCAGAAAGAAAAGGATCGGGAAATCTAGAGCGTTTGGAATTTTAGAAAGGTTTTTTTAATTTAAAACTTTTCGTTTTTTCGCCGACTTAAAAACGTCAGTTTCCCAAGATGTAAAAAAAACCCACAGAAAAAATGATGGGGTTATTTTTATCCATCTTTGCGTGTTTTTTAAAATCTGAAGAACCCGTGTTTAAAATCGGCAAAAACGGTAATTTTTTTAAAAATAAAAAAAAAAATTGTTTATTTAAGGTTAGAATACCCAAAACCCCTTTTTTTTATAAAACGGCAAAATCCCGGTTTCAGTATCTTTTCTTAATCTTCCCCCCTCGGGGCCCCCACGGGGGAAAACCCTTGGGGGGGTTTTTTTCCGAGCTGTTTGCCCTTTTCCGCGTTCTACCTAGGGGTCAGTGCCAAAAGAAAATTTTGGCGAGCTGAAACCTTTTAACCCGTACCCCGCATCAGGTGAGCCGGTAAAATTTTTCCTGGAGTTTGTTTGCTGTGTTTTTTTGGGTTTTGCTGCGTTTTGTCCACACCTATTTGCCTTCTCTTTGGATCCCCCTTTTTCCTGAGGGAAACCCCGGTTTCTAATTAAAATTTTTTCAGGGACAACAATGGGTTTATGCCCATTTTTTTTAGGGGTAAAATGAAAAAAGTATCATTGTACACTTTTTTAACGTTTTTAAATTTGGGGTGTCCCCTAAAAATTTAAACCAACACACAGCCATCAATGTTTTAAAACCCTTTCGGGAAAACAAAAGGGAGAAAGGGTCAAAAAGGGGAAATATCCCAAAATTATGCCCAATTTTTTTTCCATTTTCACTCCAAGGGTTTGTCATTTTAACTTGCTAGTGTTACGGGTTTTTTTAGGTTTTAATGGGGATTAGGTGTTTTAAAAATTTTGGTTTGTACGTCTTTCCCCACTCTCTCCATATGGTCACGGGAAAGGGAAAAAACTTTGGGCACCTCAGGGCCCAAAAAAAACTGTTTTGCGAATCTGAAAAAAAAAAAAATTGTTGCTCAAAACATAAAGATATCCTGGGCCTACAAGAAGATTGACACACTTTAAAAACGGGAGCTGCAGCACGGGGGGCCAAAAGGGGACCTTACGGGAAATTTAACAAGACGGGTTTCCCAAATCAAAAACGGGGCCTCCCATAGCCGACCAAAAAAGGGTTTTAAAATTAAATTTTTGGCGCATTCCCCCCAAAAAAAACCTTAAAAGCATTTAAAAACGGGGCCTGTCGGGGGTTCATAAAAAGTCGCCCAAATTGCCCTTTTAAAAAATAGACGTTTAATTTGCTGCCAGAAATTGGCTGCATAGGAAAAAGGGGGGGGAAAGTCAGCCTGTCATGCTTAACCAAAAGGGGCCCACCCTGAAATTAAAAGGCCCTGCATCCTGTTGCCCCAAAAAGGGGAAGCCTCTTCTAAAGTAAAGCCCAAAAAAGCTCAAAAAAAGTTTGCGAAAAACAAAGACAAAGGAAAAAGGTTTTACGGGGAACCATGTCCTTTTGGTCTATGAACCAAAAAAAAACGTTTGTGGTTCAATGGTGCCAAGCGTTTTGTGTTTGACAACCGGTGAAGTAAAAAGGGGACAAGTGTGTCTTGTCCCCAGTAAGGGCATGGGGGGAGAGGCAGGTTTGGGGGCTGTATGAGTACTGCGCTGTGGGGGCTACAGTTCATTGGGGGGAAACCATGAATGCCAACAGTAGTCTGTGACATACGAACAAGCCCTGCAAAGAAAATAAGGGAAAAGGTACGGGGTGGCCAAGCATGTCTCCAGCCCAAAAACCCAATTGAAATTGGGGGGCATCCTCAAAGGGAAGGGGGAAGTCTCTATAAACCCGCCACTCTGTGATTTCCCCCTTAGGGGGGGGAAAGAGGTTTCCCAGTGGCTGGCAAACAGTGAAGCTCGTAAAACCGAGGGGCCCAAGGGGTTTTGGAAAGTGCGGGTTAAGGGTTGGCCACCAAAAATTGCCACTTTGGGCCAAATTTCCTTTTAATTTTGGGGGGTGTATCATTGTGTGCATGGGTTAGCACATTGAAGGTGTGTTTGATTAAATTTTGGGGCACCCCAATGTTAACTGTTAGGCAAGCGTAACGATATTTTAGCTGTACAAAGTGTTATATCTTCATACATGTCGTCCTATATGAGGTACTTAATGGGCTCTTAGGTGTATTTTAGATGGCACACTTTTACATCTGTATTATGTTGCAAGTTAAAAGCCACCCTGTGTATTGCGCTATTTATTGCAAAGTACTAAAGGCGACATGTCCGAAAATTGGCGGCACTGCGGAAGTTTTTAGGCGCATTAAAAACAGGGAAGGGGGCAGAAATTCCCCCATCCTCTCAAAAATTTGGCGTCAGGGATTTTACATATAAAAATAATGTGCCAAAAAGGGGGGCATTAAACCCCCCTCCGGCCATAGCGTATCATTGGTATGTATTAATGCCCTATGAAAAGGGAATTGCCTAATGAACGATTTTAAATTCATTTTCTTTATTTTTGCCCCAAAAGGCCCATTTGTTTTCATTTTTAACCCCAATTCAATGTTTTGTCCTCTAAAATTTTTTTTGGTGAGACATTTCATTTCATCGGGAAAATGGGGAAAAAATGTTTTTGGTGCAAAATAGACCCTAAAAAAAATGGCACTTGTGTTTTGTGAGATGTCGCATCTTAATGTATGTAGCTATATCTGTGTGACAATTCAGCTTGAGCTTAATGTTTGTAAACATTTTTACTGTGGAATCTTTGTGGGGTTTCTGCTGTATGGTGTTATTTACTGTGCATTATTGATCTGTGGCATTTTCAAAACCACTTTATTAACACTGGGGGCCACATGTATGAAAACTGTCTAGGTCTAAAATTCACTTGGTTGCCTATGTCCAATCAAGGGTCCCCCCTTTTATTTAAATAGTGCCTTTGGAAAATTAGAGGGGGCGCTGATTGGTTGCTATGGGCAACCTAGATATTTCTCATACATGTGGCCCAAGTGTTTGTGACTCATTTTGGGGAACAATCTGTATGACACTATTATTTTTGGAGAAACTACCTTAGTTGTAATTTTAGGATTCTATAATTATTATTTATGTAGCATAGAATTTGTGGCCATTGACAACTCACGCCACATAAATGCACAGCGGCAAAAGCTTTTTGTTTAAAGAGAAGCTCAGTGACTGTTTAAGACAGCATGCACACTATTGGGGGGCATAAACTTTACGGGGGGCAAAAAACAAGTAAGTAAAAAAAGGGGTTTCTAAGAGAGTTTTGGCCCATGATCACGCCGCCTCTGCCCCCCTCTGAGCTGCAGATCCTTTTTGTCTGCTGCCGCTGTTCTGCCTGACACTGACCTCCCCTGATCCTGCTCTGCTCACTGTCTCAGCTCCCAGGTGGCATGCGCGTACACATCCTCTAGGGCGTGCACACGCTGGCTCTTTAAGATTTAAAGGGCAAGCGCACTCTTGACAACCAATCACCTCACACCTCCTCTTTTATTAGGAAACTGCCTTCCATGCCAGTTTGTTGGCGTTCCACAACTAGCGTTTTACTTTGTGCCCTATTTATTGTGTTTCCTGGTGTTGACCACTTGGCTTACATTTATTCTCTGCCTGCCCTGACCTCTCTGCCTGTGACCCAGTTATGTCTCTGCCTGCCACCTGCCCTGACCTCTCTGCCCGTGATGCGACAACAACTTGCCTCTTCTGGTACTTTTTGGGCACAACACTGTCCGGTTTAACTGCCCGTCAGGGGTAGTGACCTGGATGTTCCTCACAGCCAAGTCCAACCTGCCTTGCGACGGGCTCTGATGAATACTTAGACTCCGCTCCTTGGTGTAGTTTGAGTCATCATTCGTGTTGACCCAGTGGATCCACCACCTGACTGTGAAAGAGATGCAGGATGGAAAATACTGCTTTAAACAATTAGGTACATTTTATAAAAACAAAGAGTCCATGACAGTGGCAAACACTATAAAGAATTCTCAGAAAAAATTCGTCAGGATGATCTGGAGCAGATGTAGAAGAAAAGGTAAAGAGAATGACTCTAAGACTATGTCTACATGGCATGGCTTTACGATTGTATTTTCGTCGCTTTTAGTTTTTTAAAAGCACCGAAAATACAATTGTTTGTGCGGCCCCATAGACTAGAATAGATCGTCTTTCAGCGCCGGTGTATTATACAAGATGTTGTATAATACACCGCCGCTTTTAGTTTTCTAGGCGTCTTCCCATACAATCAATTGTATGGGCGATGTAAAAAAAAAACGAGAAGTGACCGTGGTCTTTGCACAAAACGTGAAAAAAACCTCTTTTCTTCATTGTAAAAAAAAAAAAACGTCCGCTTTCAGCCATTTTTTGTCTGATGCAGTGGAGACATAGCCTATTGATATGTTTACATAGTAGTGGACAAAAAAAACAACCTGAAAACCAAGTCCTAAAAACGTTCATAAAACTGAGTTTTTTATCCACTGCCTGTCAAAAGTTTCTGAAAAAAGTCAGTTTTTTTGACGTGTTTTGCGTTTTTTTGCTTTGTTTTTTGCCGTTTTTGGCGCGTTTTTTTAACCTGCTTTTTTTGCAGAAATGCAAAGCATTAGAATTGCTATGGATTTCTGTAAAAAACGCATAAAAAAAGTCCACCACTTTACATAGACTCTAATAGTAAATTTTCTGCCCTGCTCAGTCGTTTTTTGCAAAAAATGACCAGCAAATAAAACGAGCAGAAAAAAAGACGTTCTATGGAGACAATAGAACATTTTTACTATACAAGTCTATGGGAGCTGTTTTCAGTCCATTCTGACATTTTTGTGTGCAGTGGAGACATAGCCTTATACAGAAGATGTCACCTGTGAGTCACAAGTTTAGGACAGCAGTGACTCACAGGTGACATCACCGTTTAGCAACATTATTGGGGGCAGGAACAGTAATCGGTGCAGCAAAAATTTTATTTGATTAAAGAGGGATGCAGAAATGTTTTAAAAAAGCAAAGAGCCCAAGACAGCGGCAAGCTATGCAGAGAAAAATTGTCAGAAAGAATTATGATGGTCTTGAGTGGATGGAGAAGAATAAGTAAAGAGAATGAATCTATTACAGCAGACGTCGCTGGTTTAGGACAGCAGTGACTCACAAGTGACATCACCGTTTAGGCACACTAATAGGGTCAGGAATAGTATTAGAAGTAGCAAAAACATATGGCTAAAAAAGAGGGATGCCAGATGAGGAATTTATATTGCTTTAGCAATTGGAGATGTTTTAGAAAAGCAAAGACCCCAAGACAGCGGCAAACTATGTAGAGAAGAATTGTCAGAAAGAAGTCGTCATGATGGTCGGGAGCAGATGGAGAAGAAAGGTAAAGAGAACGACTCTAATTACACCTGTGAGTCACTGGACGACGCGATTGTTGTACAGTGTTTTCTCCCTGTGATTTATTTATACAGTGTGTAACCTGATATTTCTCGGCAGATGTGCAGTAATAATGGTTTGTATGTACTATTTTTATTCAGCAATTAGATATTCTGTGTATTTATAATGTACATCTAGTATAGCGTGTGTATGTGAAAAACGTACATGTAATAGTGTATGTGTGTAGAATGTTAGCTATATGTGCTGTGTGTAGATAATGTACATCATACTGCAACATAATTCATTAAAGGAGTTTTCTCACTACAAGGATCACTTTTTATGTTAAAGATCTTGCAAAAATAAGCCACTTTGCAATATGTGTCGATTAACCGTGTCCTACCTATTCCTAGATATCCCCTCTTGTTTGGGATGCATCAGCTCCTCAGGTCACTATAGCTACAGACCTGTTTAATCTCTCATGATAGGCTGTCAGCACTGGTCGCTATAGCTACAGACCTGGCTTCTACTGCAGCCTAGTAGAAGCCAGTAAACACACCCCTGAATTCAAAGTGAAACCTAGAAAACAGCACTGAGGTAAGATGAATCAATGTAGGGGGACAACCCCTTTAAAGTTGGGTGTATGAAATCTCAGGGCAGTAAATAAAGCCCTGTTTCGGGCTACTTTGTTGAAATTTATTTGAGTAGGCGGTACTTTGGTTAGTTGCATTGAAAAACAATTGCATGTAATACATATGAAATTCAACTTTTATACAAAAGCTAAAGTGCAGTAGTAGTGTTATTCGAAAAGGCTTTGTGCAACTATGACAAGTGTAGAAAACCCGATATAATACATAAAAGCCAATCTTGGATATGACAGCCTACACAATCATCTTAGTAAACTTACAGTTTTGAGCAACCACTACACATACGGCCACATGTATGAAAACTGTCTAGGTCTAAAACTCACTTTGTGCCCATAGCAACCAATCAGAGCGCCCCTTTCATTCTTCCAGAGCACTATATGAAATGAGAGGGGCGCTCTGATTGGTTGCTCATTGAAACAGAGTGAATTTTAGACCTAGGGCCCACAGGCCTGCCATCGTAGATCAACTTAACTGGAAAGTGCACTACACATACATGTGGCCCAAAGTGTGGGATGTATAAACCATATCAGAAACCATAGGTTTGGCAGCAGATATCTCTTGGTTTCAGATGGTTCTACAATCCACAGAAGTACTTGCTAACACCAGCAAAGAAATTTCGTTTCACACTGTGAGTACAAGGAACAGTGGGTGTAAATTTAATGCCAGAACTTATAGTTTCATTCTAGGAGCAAATAAAATAATGGTTGGATTCTAATTAATTGCTGCAGCTTTTTTTTCGGGTGCCCTATTCAATTGAACAGTACTAAAATCCACCATTTTCTTGCGGATTATAGAACGTTCTCAAAACCACTGATTTTGAAATCTGACCTCAGAAAATCTGAGCTGTGTAAACTACAGCTTGGATTTTCTATTGAGGTCTATGGGGATGATTTGTAGACAGATTTTTGCGGATTCTAAATACTGAATCTGCTTAAAAATCCGACTGTAAACCAGTGCCATGTAGACAAAGCCTTAGCAAGTTTTTGCCACTTTGTATTAGGAGGAGCAGTTGTGGTTAGTTTAGGATTTGGCACAACTGAATGGGGCTTAAAGAAGGCACCTCCTGATAGTTCTGTTTTAGGAAAATCCTTGTGTTTCCTGTGAAATAACAATTCTGGAGCACCTTCTCTTATAACTCTTGTGCTGTTCCTTTGTTACTTCTTCGAGAAATGTAGAGCTGAATCTGTCATATGGGTGTTACTATTCCCAGTTTTCAAAGGGGGGTGTCCCTGCCCACATTGACAGTCAGCGCTGATTGGACACACCTCTAATTAACGCCCAGCTGACAGACTGACAATGAGTTTTCTAGGAGGAATAACAAGTGAACCACAAAACATAGATCTGAAGAAAGAAGCTCCGGAATTGTTATTTTACAGGGAGAAAAAGGATTTACTAAAACAGACACATCAGGAAATGTCCATAGATCCTCCAAGTTGGAAATACACGTTGGGCAGCTGTTGGCTATCCTAATGGAATTTAAGGAATGACCACAGGTTCACTTTAAATATCAAATTCTTCAATGGCATATATGCTACAGTGCCTTGCTGGGAACTGAAACACAATATTTAAAGGGGTTTTGCCACAATCTCATTTCATACCTCCTGCATCCAGCTCTTCAGCTCTGTGTGCTCAGAAAGGGGCGTGTGTGATTTGTTTGAATTGCATATCATGTGACCCAGCAGCAGGATGACATCACCATGCCTTTCCTCTCTGTAGTCAAAGATCTGTTTATGTATAGAGCTGTGAGTAGTTACAATGTGGCTCAGAGGTAAAACTTTTGCCTCCAGGCACAAGGGTCCTCGGTTCAGATCCCTGCAGGAACCAAACCTGTGGCTTTTATTTCTCTTTATCAATGCACAGACCTCATTGAGGTTTCTTTTTTTAATTTATTTGCACTGTGTGACTAATTACTAAGGAGTACAGAGGACGGCAGTATAATGACAGCACCTGGGGTTTGAACACTCAGTAGTTGCCTGAGAGGAGAGGTGATGTCTGAGCATGTGTGACCAGGACTCAGGAGCTCTCAGACCTGGTCGTATCCCCTGGAGATGAGCTGTAAACAATGGATCACTAAAGGAGCAGCTAAAAGAAAAACGATGCAGAATTTTTAATAATGATGAATAGTGAAAATGTTTATTATTTAATTTACAAACTTTCCACGTCAATTTTACTTCATTGCAAAACCTCTTTAAATGGGAACCATGAAGAGACATTCTTTATATGACAACTTCTGCTGCATTGTGCTCACCCACCATGATTACCGAATACTGTTATTTCAGTTGATTACACTTGTTATGTCTCTTTGTTTTTTTTCAGAGTAAACACTCAGAGAGGGGTCTGCAGACTATAGACATTAATGTGCTTTTTGGGGAGGAAGGAGTATACAATTGTGAGAGGATGTTAATGATATAATAAGATGTGTGTAAGTCATCAGTTACTTGTGATTCATCTTTCCTTGAATCCTCCAACAGTCTTATTGTTCAAGGCATAATACCATGTATATTAACCTACTTTTCTTTTACAGTGAAAAAGACTTGAGCTTTTCAAACTAGTAAATGATAATACTGTTGAAATTAAAATCATCAGGGATCCCCTAATAATATAGCATGGGAGAGTGTAGTAGTTACTATAATTATAGCCATACTATAATTGGAGCCATACTGACTGCAGTGCTTCCCATAGCTGCTGGAGGGTGTGTGGGGAAGGATCCATAGAGCGAACAAGACAATGAAGTTGGTCCCCCTGATCAGGGGCGTAACTACTGGGGTAGCAGACGTAGCAGCTGCCTCGGGGCCCGTGCTCTTAGTGGGCTCGGCGCAGCTGCTACCGCGTCCGCTACCCCGGTAATGCCACTGCTGAGTGTTCAGAGGCAGCGCTGCCCGGTGGTAGCAGAAAGGAGTGACGCTCCACTCTGCTACTTCCCCTGCCGGCTCTCAGTGATCACGTGGGCGGTGCGGTGACGTCACATCACCACACCGCCCGCGCTGAGCACAGCGGCCGGAGCGCAGCGCATCAAGGGAGCGTGGACCATCGGTAAGTAAGTGATGTCTTATTTTACCTGCCCTGCCTGCCTGTATATATAGCCCACCCTGCCTGACTATATACCCCTGCCTATATAGCCCACCCTGCCTGACTATATAGCTCACCTTGCCTGACTACATAGCCCACCCGGCCTCCCTATATTACCCCTGCCTGTCTATACAGTCACCCTGCCTGCCTATATACCCCTGCCTATATAGCCCACCCTGCCTGACTATATACCCCTGCCTGCCTATATAGCCCACCCTGCCTGACTATATACCCCTGCCTGCCTATATACCCCTGCCTGCCTATATAGCCCACCCTGCCTGACTATATACCCCTGCCTGCCTATATAGTCCACCCTGCCTGCCTATATACCCCTGCCTGCCTATATACCCCTGCCTGCCTATATAACCCCTCTTAGCCTGCCTATGTAGCCCCCCTAAAGCCTGCTTGTATAGCCCCTATAGCCTCCCTAAAGCTTGCCTACCTATATAGCCCCCTGAAACCTGTCTGTCTACTTATATGGGGCCCCTTTAGCTACCTAAACCCTGCCTACCTACCTATATGGCCCCTATAGCCCACCTAACCTGTATGGCTCCCTTTAGCAACCTAAACCATGCCTGTCTACCTATTTAGCCCCCTATAGCTACCTAAACTCTACATGCCTACCTATATGGCCCCTATAGCCTACCTAAAGCCTGCCTGCCTATTTGGGCCCCCATATAGCCTAATTAACGACCTGTCTACCTATGTGGGCCGCACCTATAGCCTAGCTAGCTGGGGCCCACCTACAGCCTACCTGTGGTCCACTTACTGCATACTTACCTACCTGGGGCCTAAATACTGCCTACCTAGTGCCAATTTCCTACCTGTAGCCTACCTACCTAATTGAGACCTGCCTGACTACTGCTTACCTACCTAGGATCTACCTACCTGGGGCCTATGTACTACCCCAAAAGTTTGCTTTGGGGCCCAGGCTTCCCTGGTTACGATCCTGCCCCTGATGGTCCATTGGGTTCAAGTCTGGGAAATTACGGGGCCAGGGTTATACTTGGAAGTCTTAGTCATGCTCTTTCAACCAATGTTGGACATTTGTAGGCATTTGACATGTAGCATTGTCTTGCTGGAAGATCCAATCCGTCCCAGGAAAGACAATAATCATGGGTATATATGAACTGCAAGGATGGATTCACACCCAAATCGGTTGAGAGTGCCTTCCACATAGATGAATGGGCTCAATGAATGTAACTCATCGGAGAAGGCAACCCTTTGCCAATCAGTAAAGGTCTAATTCCGGTTCTGCTGTGAAAATTAATTTGTGTTCTGTTGATTCAACTTTATTAACAGAGGTGCAGTCACCATGTGTCGGTCTGCCTCCGCTCACCTTTGTAGCCAACATTCACCTCTTACATCAATGGCACATGGTGTTCCACAGTTTTCACATCACTTATTCACAATGGCGCCATTTGTCTACTCAGGATACACTTTCACCATGGTAGCACACAAACAGTTCACACACTGCAGTTTTAGAAATACTGCCACCCTTGGCCTGAAAGCCATTAAACATCCCTTTTTTTTGCAACTCTGCTAATTTGCCTCTTTTATCCATGACAGCATTGAGAGATATGTGCGCAGATAACCTATCACACCTCTTATATACCCATAAAGCCAGGTCACCACAAGTGACTTCTGTCATGAGCTATGTGTTGCCGACGTTAAATGTATGAAATGATCATAATAATGTGACCGCGTACTGCAAAATAAATTGCATTTCATTGGTTTCTAATGAGACAATCTATGTATATGGTGTAA
Source organism: Phyllomedusa bahiana (assembly GCA_025379985.1). Classification (NCBI taxonomy): domain Eukaryota; kingdom Metazoa; phylum Chordata; class Amphibia; order Anura; family Hylidae; genus Phyllomedusa; species Phyllomedusa bahiana. The sequence goes on from JAODAL010026982.1 coordinate 17,623, forward strand.
GTGGCACATTATATCACACCAGCCCAGAGAAACTACTGTCTTTTTTTATTTCTCAGCAGGGAAGTTGGCACAGTGGTTCTATATTTTTGGACTTTCGTACTGAATGTTCTAAGAGAGTGATATAAGAGGAGGAAGATACCGTAATAGGCATACATTTGCTAAGGGTTCATATGTCTGTGTTACACACGATAGCTAATAATAGCATCCTCAGTGTATCTCAGAATAGACTGTACATATAGCACAGCTTACGTGGGATTTACTGCCAGAAAGAGCTAGTCCTGGAATCTGCACAAGAATTCTGCACAAGATTTTTTTTTTTCCATGTAAGATGGAAAAAAATACAATAGTAATGGAATTTATGATCTGTCCTATCATGAGCATGTCAAAACTGCAAGAAAATATAAAGCTGACTTTTTCTAGGTTTAACAATCTCTACAGGAGAGGCACAATCAGAATCCTTTTATTTTCCTGAAAAAACAACACTTAACAAGAAATATTAGAAAATAAATGCGGAAATTGAAAAGTTTCATAATGCAAAGAATAAAGTTATTTTCTGAAGCCGTAATATCCCTGTACTGAAGTTCGGGTTGTCTGTAGCCACAACTGGGAAGGGTGGTGGGTGGGGGTGGGGGGGGGGGGGCTTTGGAACCCTTTAAAGATATACATTATTAAGAAATTAAAAAGCTTAGAATGTTAATCATAGCTTTAACTAGTATTCATAGGTTCCCTGACAAAATGAAATGGGCCCCATTACCAAACTGACAGAGAACCAACCAGCAGCATAAGTTGTAATAATTAAAGATATAAATGATAGCTCCATATATTAAATAATCCACATACTGTAGTAGCGCTACATAGCAGACAGCCACCAACTTGTTATTCTCTAATAAAAAGTTTCATGTTCCTGCACCTGAGTTGCCCCCTCACCTTTTGGGTCCCATAGAAGCGACATAACAGCTATACCCATGATCTTAGTGTTTAAATTATGTACAGAAAAAATTACTAAAATTTTATAACACTCAAGACACGATAAAATATAACTTTTATTATAGCCAAATAATAAATATTTGGAGAAACTGCCCCAAAAAGGGTGCCCCCGATCGTAACCTAAACTAAACTACCCCTAATATGCCTTGACAAACTAAATACATGCAAAAATGTGCTGGTGACTGCCTACCTTTATCAACTCCGGCATCCATCGGAAGGGATCTGTATCGTGTACATCTTGGACCCTCCAATGTGCTTCATCTAGCCCTGTATTTACCTTCCAAGAGAGGTGAGTTATCTACCCTTTTTTGTTTGTTCTTTCTAATTGGATATTCATCTTATTTCCAGTATTTGGTGTAGTCTTGTTGGTTCCCTGATGAACCCTGAAATTGGGGGGGAAACGCGTCGGACCCTTTGGAACTTTCTTGTCGACACTCCCTGGTGTTTTTTTGGTTGTGGTGTTGTGGTTATTCTGTGTATTTATGTATATGTTATTTAGATTCTTCCTATTGTGTAGGTTTTTGCATGTATATAGTTTGTCTGAGCATATTAGAGGTAGTTTAGTTTAAGTTCTGGTTGGGAGCGCCCTTTTTTGGGGCGGTTTCTTCAACTATTTGTTAGGTAGTCTAGATGGTTTAGGGGTAAGTGTAGGGTTTTTTGTTAGGTTGTTTTCTCTATATGATTGTAGGAGTATTATTATTTGGCTATAATAAAAGTTATATTTTATCGTGTCTCGAGTGTTATACAATTTTAGTGATTTGTTCTGTTTTAAGTTATGTGTATAACCAAGCAGTTTATTATCTTTTGATTGATTAGGTTCTCCCTACACCTATGTATTCTATATAAGTAGGGTTTTTTATTTTGTTTAAATTATGTTACTGAATTCAGTCTGTATCCCCTAAATACAATGAGAGATTGATTATATATTATACACAGGGCATACTACTCCTCCACAAGATGGAAAGGTAGGTTTAGGCTGAGATATGTTAATATGTTGAATATCCAAAATGCTATTCTTTATCAGGCATCTTTTTCATTAAATATGTGTGTGACCTAGGGTTAGTGGCTTCTGGGAGCAAGACATCAAATTCTTTAACAATGGGTTGGGCTCTCTTGTCCCATTTTACCCAAAATCTTGCTCACTTCTGCCTGGCCCGAAAATTTTGATTCCAGATACTCTTATCTATGCATGACAGAAGTTATTACACCAGAAATAATTTGCTAAAATCTGTTTCTCACATAAATCCCCTTTTATTGCTGATTTGTTAAACATGGTTAACAATGTTGAATTCCTTAAAAAAGGGCTTACCAAACACAGAAATGATCACTGTAAGTTTAGAAAGCTTTAGGACAGATAGCTGCAGTCCCCTGTGACTGTGCACCTTTCCCATTGCTACACTAAGCCCTGAGTGCACTGACTAATATACATGAGGGTATGTACTGTCTTGTACACTTTGATGCTCGTAAGCAGGGCCACATTTAGAATTCATGCTGCCACAGGCACTTTTAGGGCGACATGTATATGAATGGGGCTGCGCCAGAAGTCTGGCGTCTTTTCAGCCCGAAAACTGGCGCAGCCTGTTCGCTATATTTTTAATCGGGTGCACTCCAATATTAGGCACATTACAAAGCTCTTGTCACGCCGCGGCCGTCCCCCTGTGCGCACGGGGTCCGGCACGGGTGCTGCGGCTGCCCGCAGCCGTGGTCCTTCTGCTCTGGGGCTGGAAACCCCGTACTTACCAGTCCCCGCTCCTGTCTCCAGCTCTGACAGCCGCCGCGCGCATAATCCCTGCTTAAGGCGCGCGCGACGGCTGGTCCGGATTTAAAGGACCAGCGCGCCTTTAATTGGTTAATTGACGGCCGCTGGTTCTATATATGGTAGACGTCCCTAGCACTCGCTGCCAGTCTGTTGATGTGTTTTGGAGCGTTTAGAGTGTATTGAGTTCAGTCTTGATTTCCCGTGTACCAGTCCGCCTGCTTACGTTTCCTGACCTTGCCTGTTTGCCGCCTGCCCTGACCGTCTGCCTGCCTCTGACCACGAACCTCTGCTGCCTGCTCTGACCTTCTGCCTGTCCCCGACTACGCCTCCGGATTACGATTTTGCACCACGCTGTACCCCGGCCGCCATCGCAAGCAAGTCACGTCAGGGGTAACGACCTGGTAGCCTCACGCCGCAGCAAGTCATCCCGCTTTGCGGCGGGCTCTGGTGAAAACCGGGGGCTACTTAGACTCCGTTCCCTGGCGTGGCTTAGCTATCATCGCTTGCGTTGGTCCAGCGGATCCACTCCCCCGTGACAGCTCTCAGGGGACGTGCTAGAGGCGTGTCACACTACAACCGTACGAATCTACAAGTTTATTGGCAAATCCAGGCACATTACTGCTGGGACAGGTAGACCAATTTAAAAGCCAGAATTGTCTCTTAGTAGCTAGAATTTGCTAAATCTATGACCCGCAGTAGAACAGGTTCATAGATTCAGGCAAATTCTATGCACCAATGTGCACAAAAAATGTCACCTGGCTACCAAAAATCATACCTGTCGCCCTTAGTGCTTATGACCCTTATTTCTTGAGTTAGGCTAAAGCAGTCCATAGATTTTAGCAAAAATGCTATATTTATATTTTTACAGGTTTTCCTTTTGGACTACATCAGACCGATTGGAGTGTGTCAGCCAGCATTTAATCCTTTTCTATAATAAAATGGTGAAAGAGGGATGTTGTTAGGGAGTGTTTATTCAAATTAAGGGCCACATGTATGAAATGGTTTTGGTCTAAAACTCACTAGGGGCAAAAAAGTGAGTTTTAGACCAAAACCTTTTCATACATGTGGCCCCAAGTTTTTATTTAAATAAAGTGTTTTTTTCTTCCTTTTAGCCATTTTATTCCAGTGTTAGTAATGGAGGTGTATGACAGACATTACACATTACAATAACTTTGACTTGGTGTCAAACAGAAGAGTTATGTGTCACCCCAAGGTTGACATAAAGCCACTTTCACTATTACTCCAGTACCTAATATACCAGAGTTGTTAAAAAAGTGGGGTTACCATCATAAATCAACTATCTTTTTTTTTCTTTTAATCAGATCTTTTTTATTGAACAAGTAAAAGAATACTTTTACAGTAATTTCCAAATACCTTAAGGAGCAAATGTATATTAAAAGGATACAGTAAAGTTTTGTACGACTAGATTTTAAACACAAACAATGCCAGATAGGCACATAACCCCCCAAAAAGAGAAAATAAACACCCACCCTCCATCTCCCCAGAGCAAGGTCCATCAAAAAAAGAAAAAGAAACAGGACTATAAGGTGGTCTAACACTTAGCAGTTAGATACCGGTAAAAGATTAAGGGGGACATGTATGAGAATTGTCTTGGTCTAAGACTTTTCTTGTTGCCCACAGCAACCAATCAGAGCGCTCCTTTCATTTCATATAGAGCTCGGAAAAAAATGAATGGGCGCTCTGATAGGTTGCTATAGGCAACAAGAAAAGTCTTAGACCAAGACAGTTTTTATACATGTCCCACTAAGTCTATCTCTCAGAAGTGACCTAGGTGGCAAGCCTGGGGAGTCCAACTTTAGAGTGTAGCCTCACGGGGGGACCTCCTCCTTCTGTACATTGTTAGTGTAATTGTCACTTGTACTTGTTTGACCTATGTTATGTATGAAACCTGAAGTACAGCTTGGAACCAAGGCCAAAAATAAATATAATAATATATAAAACAGGACCCAGATCTTCTCGAACTTGGTTAAAGAATTCCTTATGACAAAGACACTATAAACCCACCATCTAATGTAATGGTCTGCTTCTGGTGTGGCTGTGGTCTAGTATTTCTAGGTTGGAAAAGAAACCAATATCCATAGACCTTCCTAGCCTAATAGGAACAGCCTGCAGCTGTCGGTTTTACCTTGGCTGGATATGTGCATGACCATTTTTAGATTTTCAATATATGGGGTCGGACAACATCCCTATGCTGGATCTAATGAGTCCAACATAGTCCATTGGGTCAAACTTACGTCAACATAGTCCAAAAAGAAAACTGTAAAAAGAAAAAAAACACTACAAAAATACATAACTCTTCTAAAGCACTGGTGCTGGACATGGGCATCATCAGGGCAGTATTGGCAATAATCCTGTCAGGTGCTCTGATCAAATTTTCTTAAGATGCCCAGTAATTTGGTGCAAGATAAAAACTGATAATGGGTGGAGGGCCCAGATGTTTCAGCTGTATGGGGCTCTGAAATTACTTATGGCAGTCCTGGTGTCGGAGTTCAGATTCTAAGATCCCCTCCAATGCTGCCCAATATGCCACCACTGCTTCCTTCTCCTGACAGCATCCAATAATCAGGTGCTGTCAGGAGAAGACAGGTCCCCATGCCACCATCGCTGTTTCCCCCCTTCTCCCTCTACATACCCTTCCTGTGTTGTGGATGGGAACAAAGGTTATATATGTGTGATCCTTTGTGTCTCTATTTTAATGTATTAATCAGTATAATACCTCACACGTCTTTATATATTGCACGTAAAAGCTGCCTGTACACTTTTTAATGTGTAAGCAAATGGCCGCATATATAATCTGTTTGTAAAGGATAACTGTTATAGAATGTATTATGTGCAATGTGTATTCCACCCACAAGATGGCGTCTGTGTTCAGACACACCCTGATAAGTAAAAATGGCCACTGGCCTTAGTTATTTTGCTTCTCTCTAACAAAGAGAGAGAAGGGTTATTTAAAATGTAGATAAGAAGAGCCAATTAAGAGGGTGGATGTTGCTTAAGAAATGTGTACACCCCCAACCTGTTAAAACCTTGAGTCTGTACAATAAAGTTTGGAGAACTCTTTGTCTGAGAAAGTGTCAGGCTGTGATTTCTCTCTCTGGCACGTGCCAACTAATATACTGATTTGATCTCCCGCTGGAAAGTAGAGCCCTTTTGCGGTTCCATCTACAACACCTACACCCTTTCCCCTAAAGAGGGGATAGTTTTTAATCTTACCCACGTGCCTTGTAGAAGATATAGCCGTGCTTGCCACATCTTTCTGTTTATTTGCATGTGTTTGCTTGCCTACTGGTTGACAAGTTTAGTTTACACAAGTTTTATGCATCTTCTGCTTGATGCATATGAAATACATGTACTGTACAAGTACACGAATGACAAGTTATTTTTTTATTAGTGTCTTCTTGCACCAAGCAAGACCACTACTATAGTTTCTAATCACTGACATGCCATTCATATAGCTTTTCTTTCATTTCTAGCCTGCTTTGAGGTGTTCGTAATCTCTTATATAATAACAGGATTTTTGGTAGATGCTGTATTGATTTTCTAATTTTATATTATTTAAATTACTATTAGTTTGTAACCCCCTCGAATGTACAGCGCCCTGGAATCAATGGCGCTTTAAAATAAATAATAATAATAATAATTAGTTTTATAATCTTTTTAGATTATATAATTTTGTATTACTTTCATCTTATTGTTAAATTATGTAATTGTATATAGTTTGATAATTAACAGTAGTTATTATGGCACCTGAGCTGTCAAGAATTTTGTACAGTCTACCAACCATTGCGCTGACAATGCAGTACATTTAGGGCGCGTCCTGACAGCACAGGACAAATACCAGTTGGTTTATCCAACCCGTTTTTGTCCATTTTTTTGTGCCATGCACACGGCCGCAGGGGGACGTCTTTTCTCCGCGATTAGCGGAGAAAAGCCTTCACATTCACTTATTCATATTCCGACCGAAAACCAGACGGAAGAATGAACAAGCACAATGTTTTTCGGGCCGCTGGTAGTTTGAAAAACCGCCGGGTGGAAAAGCCATGCAGTGGGGACTGCTGCACGGGTTTTCCATAGCGACCCATGTAAAAGTTTGAGGCCGGTTTTTTAGACGGTTTGCAAAACCACAAACTGTCTGAAAAACCAGCCGCAAACCGGTGCCGTGGGGACATGGCCTTAAGCTACGCACCAACATTACCCTGAGATCCACCTTCGATGCTCCAAATGTATGAACCGCAGTACGGCAGGTTCATACATACTGACATATTCTACACTGCTCTAAAGCTATTCAGAACTGGCGTATCTGCGCCAAGTTCATACATGATGCCCATAGTGTTCCAGTAAGACAACGACTCAAAGCATATGTTGAGATTGCCGAATAAATGGTTAAATAATTACTTAATTAAGGCACACCCCTCATTTACAGTGATTATGTGTTGAGCTAAAGGTGTCATTCTCAATAAGCCGCAGGGAAGTCTCCTGTCAATATGCAGTGGAGCAAGAAGAAGACTACAGGGTGTTGAGATTCCAGTATCTATGATGAGTCATAATGAGTCACTGAGACCATAAGCCTGTGAATCAGACCTGAAGGGAAGAGTAGCAGTCATCTACCTGGAAATATGAACAATCACATTGTAAATCTAGACGCTGCTTTTATTGTGTGTCACTTTGTGACTTCCATCTGCTTTGTGTTCACCTTGCTTCTGGTTACATATTGGAAACTAAAGCATCGAGCTGATTGACTGACGCATGGACAGCTTTGGAGAAATGCTATAAATTTGTACAGGAACAGCTTTTGAGTTTTACTGTAAGTGTTTTAAACCAGTGTAATTAAAACCAGCAATTTGAGAGGCTTAGCTGTTCCCTTTAATGTGGAGTCAGGGGGGGTTTAAACTGATACAGGTTCAAAAACAGAAATATGTGTAAAGAGATTGAGGTCTATTCCCAGTGAGGCACATGAGCCGGCACAATCTATGTGTAATCTGAATTTATTCTTAGGGCATGTCCCCACTGCACGGGTTTTTTCGGCGCGGTTTGCGGTATGGAAACCCGTGCAAGCAGCACCCACTGCAGGGTTTTTCCGCCCCGCGGTTTTGCCCGCCGGCGGACCGGCGACAAAACATTGAACATGCACAATCTTCCGTCCGGTTTCCGGACGGAACATGTGCATCTCAATGGGAGGGCTGTTCTCCGCTCATTGGGGACAGCCGCAAAACCGGACAAATACCGGCCAGCAAACCGGCCGGTATTTGTCCACTGCCGTGTAAACGGCCCCTTATAGTTAGATCACACTCGGCATTCATACCCAGTGCTCTGTGCTAAACAGATTGAATTGATATAATGTACTTAGTAGAATATGGAAATGCAGGACGTAGAATAAAATGCATCCTCCACAATATGCTAAACAGGGGTATTGACAGGTTAGTCCTCAACATCTTCTACAAGACCACATCAGTAAGAATGTAAATCAAACAAGCACTGAACTGAGGCAGATACATTATTTGCATATGTTTATTCCCAGCTACCTGTACCCTAGATTTCTGAAAATGTTACCAATTATCTTCAAAAGCACATATGTATATTTGAAGGGAAAAAAATAAATCAGAAGTTGTAAAGCCTACTTTGATCTTGAAGGGATTTCCACCCTGTTAAGCTATGGCACATGGCTAAGATATGCCATAACTTACAGATGATCAGCAGGGCTTAGCCTTCTAGGATACCTACAATCACTGGGGCCAATAGGGTTGTGCTGCAGTTTTCTTCATAGAGTCTAGATGGGTTCAGTGATGTTCTAGCAGGTGAAAGTTGGGGAAGATGCACTTTTTACTAATGACATATAAAACAAACAATATAATCAGTGTGTTTTTAATATAAAAGTGTGACTAGAAGGTCCCGGTCACATCACGTTGATGACCCCCGTCTGTCAGAATACCGTGAAAAATTTACCCAACGGATACCCTGTCAGCATTGTGACATGGCTATAGAAATCTTCTGGGCAAATTTAGTCTGAAATAGACTACATTTGCCCTATTTATGGAGTGTACACACATAGAGCGACATGTATGATTTTTGGCATCCGCAAACCTCCAAGGTCTTGACCCTGAAAATTCTTTAACGCTCTTCTACCTCTACCATATACTCGTTTGATGACCCAAATGAAGTCACCACTTTATACAACAATCAACTCCACTCTTGATCTAGTCGCCCCTCTCATGCACAACAGAACCTGCAAAATCAATAGACAATCTTGGCACACAGACTTGACTAAACAGCTGATACAAAACCTCCATAATTGCTTCAACTCTCTCCTGCATCCTCCATATCTCCTGTCAGCAGAAGATTTCACCACTCACTTCCTAAACAAGATCAACCTAATCAGAGAAAACTTCACCTAACATTCCCCCTTCGCAACCCTATACCTGCACAGTGCCCACTGCCCACCTTTGCAATTGCAGTCCCCCCAACCTACTACACATCTGCACCTACTTCTCCACTGTTAGCCATTTCAACCTCTTCTCTTTACTCTCCAAATCCAACCTCGCTACCTGTAATCTTGACCCGTTACCATCTAACCTTACCTCTAACTAACCTTAGTACTGTTATCATCCCAGCCCCTTTGGCATCTTCTCTTCCTCCTTAAAACACACTTCCCTCACACATCCTTCAGCAACCATCTCTTGACCCCTCCTCTTTGTCCAACTATTGTCCCATCTCACTGCTTCCATTTGCTTCTAAACGACTTAAATAGCACATCTATCTTGAACTGTCCACCCATCTCTCATCCAACGCTCTTCTTGAGCTGCTACAATCTAGTTTCTGATCCCACAACTCGACACAGCCCTAACCAAAGTCACCAATGCTCACGCCATTACCCTGTGCTTCTCCTCCTAGACTTGCCCTCTGCCTTTGACACTGTTGACCACTCCCACAAGCTACAAATCCTCTCTTCCCTCAGCATCACAGACTCGGCCCTCTCCTGGATCTCCTCGTACCTCACTGATCTAACATTCAGCTGTTCTCCCTTTCGCAACACCTCTTTCTTTCGCCCTCGGTCTGTTGGTTTCCCCTAGTGGCCAGTCCTGGGTCCTCTACTTTTCTCTATGTACACTCTCGGCATAGGTCAGCTCATAGCATCCCACAGTATTCTGTACCACTTGTATGCTGACAACACCCAACTTTACATCTCCGTCCCAGATGTTAACTCTGCTCCCCCGAATCCTAGAATGTCTATCATCCATATCCCCCTTCTTCTCTTCTCATCTCCTAAAACTAAGTGTGGAGTAAACTTAATTTATCATCTTTCCACCGTCCTACTCTATCCCTCCACCTGATCTCTCTATCACAGTCAACGGCTCTACACTTTCACCAGTCCTGCAGGTCTGTTACCATGGGATAACCGCTGACTCTTCCCTATCCACACATCCAAAGCCTTACCTCTGCCAAATCCACTGATTCCTTAACTTTGATACTACAAAAATGCTAGTCTATGCCCTTGTCATCTCCTGCCTAGACTACTGTAACATCCTTCTCTGTGGGCTCCCATCTAGTACTCTTGCTCCCCTTGAATCTATCCTCATCGCTGCAGTCCATCGATCCACCTCTCCCTTTTCTTCGCCTCTGCCTCTCCCCTCTGCCAACCCCTTCACTGGCTAGCCATTGCCCAATTAATTCAGTTCAAGTTAATAACCATGACCTACAAAGCTCTCCACAACCTGTCCCCCCATTAATCTTAAACCCCAGATACCTTCCCTTAAACAATCTCCGCTCCTCACAGGACGTTCTTCTCTACTCTCCTAATGTCAACTCCTCACACAACCATCTCCAAAACTTTTCCCGTGCTTCCCCCATTCTCTGGAACTCATTACCTCAATACATCAGACTCTCCTCCACCTTCACTAGTTTCAAAAGCAACCTGAAAACCCATCTCTTCAGTATTGCCTATAACCTACAATAGCCCTGCTGCCCCTATACTACCCCACAAACATGTCTGCCCCTTACTTTCTGTCTCTTTCCTCCTTCCTTGTAGATTGCAAGCCTTTGCTGGCCGGGCATTCTCTCCTTCTGTACCAGTTGTTAGTCATTTATGGTTACCATTATACTTTGTTCAACATATCTCAACTATGTACCTCTCCTCCCCCCCCCCCAATTGTACAGCACCTTGGGATTAATGGTGCTTTAAAATAAATAAATTATAATGATGGGCATTGTCATAGTAGGAATGACTCACTGGGCACTTTATATGATTATATTCACTGATATGTGTGGTCATAATTTTGGGGATATTTACAGTGGAGTTTGAAAGTGTGTGAACCCCTGAGAATATTCTATATTTCGTTAGATTTGACCTAAACTACATGTGAATTTCACACAAATCTTAAGAGTAGATAAAGGTAACCAATCAAACAAACAGATGGATCAAAAACTATTACTTATTTAGGAAAATGATCCAATATCAAATATCTGTAAGTGGTAAAAATATGTGAACCTTTGCTTTCAGTATCAATGACCCACTTGTGCAGCCATAACTACATCTAAATGTTATCAGTAAGAGTTATCAGTAGAGTTCTGCACATCGGCTTGAAGTAATTGCAGCCTACTCTCCCGTACAAACCAGCTTCAACTTTGTTTTATTGTTGGCTTTTCTCCCATGAGCTACTTATTTCAGGTTCATTCACAACATTTCTATTGGATTAAAGTCACAACTTTGATTTGACCATTCAAAAACTTTAAATTTATTCTTTCTTAATCATTATTTAGTAGAATGACTTGTGTGTTGAGTAGTTGTCTTGCTGCATGACCCACATTTTTTTGATATTCAGTTCATCAACAGATGTCCTGGCAGTTTCCTTTGCTGATATAATTTAGAATTAATTGTTTCATCAATGATGACAAGCCATTCTGACCCAGAGGCAGCAAAACAGATCCAAACCATGGAGGGTAGTAATAATAGTCTTTAATTCCCTTTGTATGTGGTCTGTCTGACTGCGGATTGGTACAGTCCAAGCTTTAATAGTTTTATAGCCTGATGAGCATTAACAACTCTTCTTCTGAGGTCTCCTTTGTTTGTGCCATGATACACTTTCATAAACATAATGTGAAGATCAGACTTTGATAGATCCCTGTTCTTTAAGTAAAACAGGTCCCCACTCCGAACTTATTGTCTTCCCATTGACTGAAAACACCCGATTGTAATTTCATCTTCAGAGTATCTGCAAATACTAAAGATTTACATACTTTTCTCACTTACAGATATTGCATCAATGCCAAGTCTAATATTTTTGACTCATTTTGGTTCTCTTTATCAACTTTTAGGGTTTGTGTAAAAATCTAATATAGTTTCAGGTCAGATTTATTACTCTATGATTTAGAAATCTAGAAAATTCTGAAGGATTGCCAAACTTTCAAGCACGATTGTATGTGTGGTCTGGGGACAATGGTATGGACCAATATGTGTTAAAGGGGTTGTATCATTACATTAAATGGTCTTCAGAATAAAGGGACAGTAAAAACAAGCAACTTTGCAATTGGATGTCATTTGCAAAGCTGTCTTGTTTTCACTGTTTCCTTATCTTCGTTTTCTGTAAACAGTGTTCCCCCGTGCCAGTCTGATTCCACCTTTCATTTCATTGGCTCTACTAATTTACATTCTGTCTTGCCCCCGGTCATATTCACGGGAGCGTGCATTCCTGCCTCTCTCACTCAAAATAAGGGCCGGCAACAATTTCACTCTGCACAGCTAGCAGCTCCAAAGTAACACTGCGGGCTGCGTCACAATCGAAAACAGCAAATTTTGCCTCGTTTCCTAATGCTCATGCGTGAAAACATAAAGGGAAAAGGACCCGTGCTGCTCGGATGGTTAATTAAAAGACTGGATTCAACTGAAACAAACCTTTCGAAAAGGAGAATTTTTACAGAAACCCCTGATTTTTGGATAAAAACTTTTCGGGCTAAATTTGCGGGGCTTTGGTAGGTAAAAAAACAGCTCTTAGCCCCCGTGACAGGGGGGGGGGGAGCACCCCAGACTGGGGAAAGCTGACCCTTAAAACAGTAAAAGGGGGGATGATTCACCCCCCTTTCAGTTAAAGAAACAAAACAGCTGGGGGGGGAAAGGGAAAAACCCCCCCAAAAAATTTCAAAAGCTGGAAACTGAAAATACAATGAAATAGCCGAACGATGAAGCATACACCCCCTTTTTTAAGGTTTTTCTAGAGTGGAACTATTTTTTCCCCTTAGATTAAAAAATGGAATATCTTCGGGACGGGCACAAAGGGTTTTACTGTGAACATTACAAATAGGAACAACTAAAAGCTCATTTACATCACTAGCTTTGAGAACTAAGAGAATAATATATTAAAGGGACACTTATCAGAAAATAGTATTTTTGTTAAAACCAATATTCCTGGAAAAATTTTTTTTTTTTTCCCAAAATATTTGAGTTTCGGGCCCGGCATTCCCTTTTGCAGTAGAAAATTAAATAAAAAAAATTTGCCCCCTTTTTCTAGTTTTTGAAAAAAAAAATTTTTTGAATGGCAGGGCAGACTCATCTCATTTTAACTTCACCTCGCCACCCTTAAAACAGTATGTATTTTCCTTTACAAAAAAGTAGGTTTCATGACAAAAGATTGCCCTTTTGTTTCCCAACAGTAAATAGAAAAAACCAGGGGGAAACCCAAAATATTTTTTTTTTAGGTGCCTTGAAATTTTGATTTTTTTGGATTTGAGTAGGGCAAAGTCGGAAAATCCCCATCCTTTTGTTCTACCCAACTCTATTTTTAATAAATATTGATTAAACATGATTTCCCTTTGTTTTTGTGATTAATTTTTTGATAAAAAAGTGGGTGCAGTTTAAAAAAAAAAAAATGAATTTGCTCTAAAAAAATTCAGGGGTTTTTGGGTTTGCGGGGTTTTTTTTTTCCTTTAAATTTCTAAAATTTATGTTTTTTCTGTTTCACATGAATTTTTAAAATTTCTTTAGTTTTAATATTGTTTGAACCAATACTTTCACAGCCTAAATTTGATAAATTTGAGTGCGGGGTCTCAAAAATGACAGTTTGTTTGGGCAAAAAGGGTTTTAAATTTTCAGAATCGCATCAAAAAACATACTCAAAAAAAAGGGTTTCCCAACTTTTTGGGGGAAACCAAAAATGAAATTTTCCCCCCAGGGGAAGTTTTGACTTGATCACTAGATAAATTGTAATGACCAAAAGGCTAGCCCAAACCCCGAAACAGAAATACCATCGGAAATTTTTGGCGGTTTTTTAGTATTTTAAAACCGCCCAGAAACCGGGTGGTTTTTTTTGTGCTGTTGTAGACATAAACCTTACTGGTCATTACCAAATGATCAAATCTAATCTTACAATGGGGGAAAATTCATTTTGGTGCACTTAGGCCCCTGTTTACCCGGCCTTTAAAATGGGACGTAAATTTTGGGCCCGGGGGAATTTTAGGTTTTTTATTTTTTTCGGAATTAAAAACGAGGCGAGTACGCCCAGTCCCTTTACGGTTTAAACCAAAGTTCTTTTTAGAGAACTATGGAATTTTGCCTCCCTCCTTGCTGGGGCAATTTCGCCCCCGGGGGGAAATAAGTGACATGTTTAAAACTAGGGGGAATAAAGCGCCGCTAGTAATGAATGGGAATGGGGGCCCGCGGGCGCCCCCCCCCGCCGCGCGGGGAAATCGGGCGCGAGCCCCCGTTGTTCCGGGTAAATTTCGGGGGGGGTTTTTTGCCCCACAATTAAAAGTGTGGGAAATAGCCTAAAATGTTTTCAACCTTTTTTTGAGTATCTTTGTGATGCTGACTCTGAAAATAACACCCCGGGTTTTTTTTTTTGAAAATTTTTTGGTGGAGTTTAAAAACCGCAGAATTTTTGCAACCTGTTGCAAATTTTTGCCGTAGTTTTTTTCATTTTTGCCTTCTTTCACTACCCTTCAAATTATATGGGGCCACAAAAAATACTAAAAAATCTCCCCCAGTTTTTGCAGAAATAAATGCCAAAAACCACAGTCCTGCATAGGACCAAAAAGGGGTTTGGCCCCTTTTGGGATTTTTTTTTTTTGTGGCCAACCCCAAAAACATGAAAAAAATAGGGGGAATCCTTTTCTGGCACGAGAAGGGGGGTTCCTTTACTTATCGATGTGGATAATTTCTTAACTTGTCAAGTCATAGGCCGCCTTTCACAGAAGGGAACTCAGAGGGATTAATGTACATTGTGGAACTTAAAAAAAAAAATGATATAAAAAACTCCACCCAAATTAAAAAAAATATATATATATTTCAGTATTGGGAAAAAGTGCTTGTCAATATTTAAAAAAGGAAAAATTTTTGGGTGGTAGGCCCTTTAAAAAAATTTGGGTTAATTTTTTTTGATCTAAATTCTGTAACACAAAGCTACTCTTTCCCTTTTTTTTGTGCCTCTTTAAAAGGGGTTTTTTCACACAGCTTTTTTTGGGTTTTGATTTTGGGGTTCCCAAAATCACATCCCAAAAAGTAAATTTGGGGTTTAATTCCTACAACGGTCCAACACCAGCTGCGTGCTTGGAAACGTTTTTTAAAGCAGCCCGGGTCGCATCCCAAAAGTTTATAAATTTTGGGTCCTGCGGGGAACGGATCCGAAAGGGGGGGGGGGGGGATCCCAAAAAACGTACGGGGAACAGCAATTTTTTGGAGGTTTCCCCCCGTTTGAACGTTTATGCGGGGTTTCATTGGTAAAACAATGTAAATACCCCAGCTATTTACTAAAATGCGGTTTTTGGGTCCTTCTAGGGGGCCCCACAGGGCAGATTCAAACAGGAAAATTTTTTCACACACACCCAAAAACGCCCTTGTTAACATACCCTAACAGCAGCAGCCATCAATTTTGTCTTTCAAAAAACCAGGTAGTCAACCAAGTGATAAGGGGCCCTTTACAAAGGGAAGTGGACAAACACCGGCCGGTTTTTTCCCCGGCCGTTATTTGTCCGGTTTTTTCGGGCCCCTCCCCCAGGGCCCCCGGGGGGGGGGGGGGACCCTTTTTTCCCATCCCCCCCCCCCATTGAATTCACATGTTTTCCTTTGGGAAACCGGCCGAAGATTTTGCATGTTTTAATGTTTTGTTGCCGGGCCCCCAGGACAAAAACCCCCGGGGCCCGAAAAAACCCCTGCAGTGGGGAAGCTGCCCCGGGGGTTTTTTTTCCCTTTGGCCCCAAAAATTTTGCTCATTTTCGGCCGGCAAAACCCAAAAAAGGGTTAAAAACCCCGGGCCCAAAACCCCTGCCGGGGGGGACAAAGCCCACAGGAAAAACCTTTCCCCACTCTTGGGGTAATCTAAAAAGTGTTCGATTTTCTTATAATATTATAAAAATAATTTTTTTCCCTCCCTTTGTTTCAGATTTGTTTTTAATCTAGATAGAAATGGGTCTTACGGGGGAGGGGCGAATAGTAGGGCTTTTTAACAATTAGTGAACCCCAGATACAAATTTCCCTTTTTGGGTCTACTGTATTCAGACAGGGCAGCATTTCAGTGTGGATCTCTGGTGCAAAATTGCTTTCAAAACAGCCATTAAAACCCGAAAAAACGTCTTCCCCTTACAGGTGAAAAAATTAACAAATTACTGGATTTAATATAAAAAAAAATGAGCTTATCAAAGGGCTGGAAAATCAAGTGACAGCTAAAAACGTGCTTCATGCTACCAAAATAATGCATTAATCTATAGATTTAAAGCCATCCCTTTAAACTTTTAGAAAACCGCTGTAAACAGGTTTTAACCGAGGTGTTTTATTCATTTTCTTCCCCTTAAAGGGAATTTTTTTTTCATTCGGGAACAATAAAAGGCCCGTTTCTTCTCACATTAAAGCAGAAACCGGGATTCCCGGTAGATTTCCAAGCATTTTTCCAGAAATAAATATCTTTATTTTTGGAGCCAAAAGCCCCACTCACCCACAAAAGCCCTTGGTTTTGCTATTTTTTTTCATTAAATTTACATTTTTTCAGGCCCATTTATTTACACAAATCCTATTTGGAGACAAACCGCCTCATATTATGGTGACCCGTGTTTGATGTCCTTGTTGTCATTAGAAATATAATGTAGCTCAGCACTGCCATCATCTGGTTATTTTAAGTAGGTCAGGCATATAAGGAGCAGATTGTAAAGCCTCATTTTACCAGGAAGCCCCCACACAGAATACTTTAAACCCTTTTGGTTTGGGCACAAAAAGGGCTTTAGGGCCCAAAAATCGATTGGGACAAAACCCCTTTTGCCTGACAGCTAACAAAAAAAATTTAATTTTCCCATCTGAAGTTGGTTTTCTAGAAAAATTTTTTTCCAAATGGTTTCCTGGTTTTAAATGTTGGGGTTTTGCGTTTTTGGGGACTTGTGGGGTTTCATCTTGGACCACATTCATTTTTTTCTTTTTTCACATCTGGGCTCCCGGAAATTCCGGGTTTGGGTCGCCGTCGCATGTTTTCCTTTTGGGGAACGAGGAAAAAATAAGGCAGAAAGTTCCACTATTTTTTCCGTCTAAACAACAAACATCACGGTGGAAAACTGATGAACCCATTGTAATCAAAAGGGTCCTTTAGGCGCTGTTGGGGTCCATTCTAAAACAGATCCTTTTGTCTGTTTGCATCTCTGTGCCACGATGCAGATGTGAGCCAACCCATATACTGCAGCCTTTGGCCGCACAATGTGTGTTGAGGTCAAAGTTGGGCCCCCGGGAGCCCTACCTTAACATTAGCAAAATAGAAACCCCTCAGTGGGGAAGAAAATATTTTGTCTCCCCAATTGTGCAATTCTCCCACTTAAAAAGAGAGGAAGGCTTTAATTGAATCATAGGAGACCTCAACTAGAGAACAAAAAGAGAAAACAAATCCCGAAAAATCAAGTCGTTGATTTCTAAAAAGTTTTTTGCAAATTAAAGTAAAAATAAGTACCTGGTCACCTACAAACAAGCAAGGTTTCTGGCTCTCACAGACCTGTAAACTCTTCGTTAAGAGGATCCTCTGTCCTCCACTCATTACCTGTGGTAATGACACCTGTTTGAACTTATCAGTATAAAAGACACCTGTCCACAGCCTCAAACAGTCACACTCCAAACTCCGCTATGAAGACCAAAGAGCTGTCGAAGAATACAATAAACAAAATTGTTGCCCTGCACAAGGCTTGGAAGACTGAATCTGCAATAGGCAAGCAGCTTGGTGTGAAGAAGTCAACTGTGGGAAGGTTTTAAAATTAGAAAATGGAAGACATACAAGACCCACTGATAATCTCCCCCATCTGGGGCTCCACGCAAGATCTCACCCCTTTGGGTCAAAATGATTACAAGAACGTGAGCAAAAATCCCAGAACGGGGGAACCTAGTGAAGGACCTGCAGAGAACTGGGACCAACGTAACAATGGCTACCATCAGTAACACACTACGCCGCCCGGGACTCAGATCCTGCAGTGCCAGACATGTCCCCCTGCTTAAGCCAGTACATGTCCAGGCCCGTCTGAAGTTTGCTAGAGAGCATTTGGATGATCCAGAAGAGTATTGGGAGAAGGTCATATGGCCCAGATGAAACCAAAGTAGAACTGTTTGTTAGAAACACAACTTGTCGTGTTTGGAAGAAAAGAATGCTGAGTTTCATCCAAAGAACACCATACCTACTGTGAAAGCATGGGGGGTGGCAAACAACATGTTTGGGGCTGTTTCTCTGCAATGACAAATCCCAAGCACACTTCCAGGGCAAACGAAAAGGAGTGGCTTTGTAAGAAGCATTTCGAGGACTGGAGTGGCCTAGCCAGTCTCCAGATCTCAACCCTGTAGAAAACCTTTGGAGGGAGTTGAAAGTCTGTGTTGCCCAGCGACAGCCCAAAACATCACTGCTCAAGAGGAGATCTGCATGGAGGAAAGGGCCAACATACCAGCAACCAGTTTGTGCCAACTTGTGAAGACTTATAGAAAACGTTTGACCTCGGTCATTGCCAACAAACGATATATAACAAAGTATTGAGATGAACTTTTAATATTGACCAAATACTTATTTTCCACCATAATTTGCCAATAAATTCTTTCCAAATCAGACAATGTGATTTTCGGATTTGTTTTCTCATTTTGTCTCTCATAGTTGAGATCTACCTATGATGTCAATTACAGGCCTCTCATCTTTTTAAGTGGGAGAACTTGCACAATTGGTGGTGAATAAATACCTTTTTTCCCCACTGTACAATGTAGGTGCCACCAGGGATGCTGCACAGACAGATGCCATAAATGATGCCAAAGAAATTTACTATTCAGATGCTCTATAACAAAACACAAGGAACTGCTCCAAATCAGAGTACAAAGCAGAACATACATTTTTAAATAAAAAATATATCACTTACCACAATGCCATCCAATTATTTGATCCTATTCTATATATGTAAAAAAAGTCCAAAATCGTTCACCTCACCACACAGTTCTCATGTCCCATTCCTGATACAATATGTGATGCACGGAAATCTGTTGGACTTCAAAAAATAGATTGTTTGCTCCATCACCACAAAATGTATAAAATGTGCTTCTACTTATATACCGTATACTTAGTAAAACCTTTGTACTCAATTGCTTTAAAACTCATCCAGTTTGGTATTCAACACTTTCTGATGAGAATAAATTGTCTCCGTATTTAACTCGGTACGTAACGTTTGGTCTACAACTTGTTGGTTCCCCATTCCCAAGCCCACTCTAGTCATGTTAGTCTCAGGGTAGCTCTTGCATGGAGTCTATTTAGTAAAATAGAACCCCATTAATTTATATAGTGCCCTACTAAAGTGCATTTTCTGTGGATCTAAAATGATTAATTCAATTTACATTACTCCTCATGGAAAAAAATCCCCAGAGTTGAACCCAAATGAGCATCTTTGGGCCCAATTCAATAGTCATGTTCCATGTATGGATCCTCCCCTAGCACCCTCTGGCAGTTGTGGGATACACTGCAGTCAGCATGGGGCCAGAACCTGTGACAAACTACAGACTTTATTTGGTCACCCCAGCCCATATAGCTGCTGGTTGTGCGGGGTTTCTCGGATATTTGCGGTTTTATCATAATAATGTGACTCACTGTTATTATACCCTTTCTTAATGGTTAAAGGAGGGGTTTTTTCTAAAAAGAAAAGGGGGGTTGTCTCACTAATTGATTCATCTTTTACCTCACCTGTTTTCCTGGGTTTCACTTTGAATTCAGGGGGGGCGTGTTTACGTTCCCTGCCCGCATGGGCCCGGGCTGTAGCTATAGTAACCGTGCTGGCGCCTATCAGGAAAAGATAAACGTCTGTAGGGTATAGCAAACTGGGAGCTGGTGAAGCCCATGTAAGAGGGGATATCTCAGAATAGATAGGATACTTTTAATGGACATATATTGCAAAGTGACTTGTTTTATAACATAAAAAGCATCTTTGCAGTGAGACAACCCCTTTAAATTTGCTGCAAACTCTGATAAATGGAATTTTATGGCACTTGTTTTGGACAGTTTACATTTATCAAAAGAAGAGGATTTCAGCAGTCACTGGCTGTCCGTTAAAACCAGAGAGAACGCAAAAGTAACTGGCAATATATTTTTTACCATTTAAAAGATTTGTAAATATTAAAATAGGTTTTCCCACTGAGGGCAGTTATCACCTACTCACAGGTGAAATCAGATTGTGTTCAATAGTATAGTTTATCCAGCAGTTAGGATAAAGGATAATTAAAGGGGTTTCCTCACTACAGGCTTTTCAAGGCATCTGTGTTTTTTTCACTAGCTTAGAGTTTCAAATCCAGGGGCGGGTCTCCCCTCATTGAAGACTGGTGACATCATCACACCCACTCCCTGCTCCCTCCTGAGTCATCATCATCATTCTGCGTGAGCAGTGAACAGGAGAGAATGTCACAGCTCTGCAGACGTCCTGCAGTGGTCAGTTCTCATACCTGGAGAGCTGTCACCTCCCTCCGCAAGCTCCTTGTAACCAGAACAGCTGCATTGGTGTAAGCAGTTATAAATACAGCCTGAATTGATTAAACAAATATGAGAGATGCAAAATGCTCTACCTCCTGCCTGAAAGAAGAGGGGGAGCAGAATGTATAAGGCTGTGTTATAGGGATGTGTTATATCTGGCACATAAAGAGACTCGGTAACTGCCCAGATCCTTCTCATAGAGCTCTCCCTCTAAAAGGGAGCAGAAAGGAGCTCAGAGGGGAGTTAGAGAAAGACAATAAGAATACAGACACAGCCTACTAGCACCTGCCCATAGAGATGTCACTAGAAGAGAAGCAGAGAGGAGCTCAGGCAGCATTTTTTACATAACTCAGAGAGGAGTAAGAGGCAGACAATGAGAACACAAACACAATCAGCACCTAGCAGAGCTCAGGCAGTGTTTCACACAGTTTAGAGGTGAATGATCGTAGAGAAAGCAGGACAGCCAATCACAGCTCAGGGGGCGTGTAATGTATAGGGGTTGTGGTTCCATTTTTTGTCCCCCCCCCCCAGGGGGGTGGGGGGGGGGGGGTTTTTGAACTGATTATCAGGCAGCCAATAACAGAAAATGGGCTGGGTCATACACCTAAAACTGCAGTCTCGGGGGAGGGGGGGGGGAGGTCGGAACACACAGATTAGCTCATAGCTGCTATACTAAATTATTTAGGTAATACAAACCAATTGCAAAAGTGCTTATTTTTACTGTCCCCATCATTACACATATGATCTTTGTAGTGTGAAAACCCCTTTAAAGTCTATTTGTATTAGATCATATTTGATTTTGAAGTTTTAGTTTCTTATTCCAGTATCATTCCCGACCAAGGACCTGAAACAGTCTAAAACGTGTAGGTGATTGGAAGCTCTTACATCATGTTATTCTTCAATAGAATTTAATAAAAAGAAGATTTAATCATCCCTCATAATGCTTTTAGATTACTCAATTGCCCATTTGTCTCTGGGTTTCTCCGAACAATGCAGTTTGGGACACACCCAGGCTGCTTTTACATACAGGACTGTGAAATAAGGTAAACTGTGCTAAACCATTTAATGTATTACAGATAGTGTTCAATCCCTGCAAATCTGGCATTGGTGAGAAGTAGTCCCTATGTCTTATAAGAAGAGAACAAGAACAAATATACCTAGTAGATCCCTACCAATAGTACCAAAACCTCTTGACCAGCATATATAGAAGACAATTTAAAGAGGAAAAAATCGGTCCTAAAAAATAACTTTTATTAAATATAATTTAAAATATCGTGATCTATCTCGAAGAGCTCACAAAACACTGTGGGAGGCAAACAACAACCACATGGGTGGGACCAGAGTGATATACAAAACCTGGCCCTATAAACCTAACATACCCTACCTAATGAGAGAGATACAGGAAAATCGCCCCCGATAGGGCGTTCCCGTCCGCAGCCTAACCCTAATTCAAAAAACCCCTGTTATTCCTCATGGTCCCGTCCCAACATGTCTCAATTCACCCCATGACATCATCAGGGGAAACAGTCTGGAAAGATATAATTGGACCAAGTATCTGGGTTATAGGTAACAAAATTAAATGGCGGGAAATAATGGCAAGGCACAAGAATTAGAGGGTAGACCTTCTAGAACACAGACGAGATCAAGGGAAACCCAAGGGAGGGGGGGGGGGGGGGGGGAAGGGAAGAGGTTCTCAGAGAAATAGGGGAAACGGACAGCCGTTTTTTAGCCCCGAATTACCAATTCGATTAAGGAGAAACGAACGACTACCCCAGCTACAGAGTATAGTGCAGGCCCCACAAGAACTAGAATCTCAAATCATCAATTTTGTCAGATAAAATCTTGACATCTGATGGGGATGAATCTATTACGTAAGGGACTATCATTTGTCCCGACAATGAGATTCAATTTATTTACATGGACTAAAGGCCCTTCTACATATATTTGAAAGGGAAAAACTCTACTGGAAAAAGTTCTTTGCAGCAAAAAATAGAGGGGAAAAGCTCTGAAATGGGTTTCCCTGTTGATATGCTGCAAGATTAAGATTACTATTCGGACTGGCAGATATACCACAAAACGACATTGGAAAAGGGCCCCTTTACAAACTTGAGGGCCAAGAGTAACAGGATGCCACCAGTAGCAGAAGCATCTTGCATTGAGGTTTTTTGATTTAGTCCTTAAAGATCTGGCCAAGATAAAAAGAGTTCCAGAGGGGACGAATTTATCTTAAATCTGAACGGGTAGCACTAGAATCCCTATCAAAGAACCGCGAGCTATGAAATTAAGCCCTCTGACAAGGGGGGCAACATTGTAGTGATGAATTGTCAGCAATATCGGGAGATTCCCTGAATCTTTTAATGGATAAAAAATTGCTATGCACTTTATCAGCAGTATCCTACTATGGGTTTTCAGCAGAACTAAAAGTTTATTAACACAGGCAAAAGAGATGGAACTCATTGACCAAGTTGAATATGACTTTCTTTTATCCACGCACACCTAGGGTTGCTACATTTTATGCTTTGCCCAAAGTTCACAAGGGGGTGTCCCCCTTGAGGGGATGTCCCATTGTCTCTGGGATAGGGGCCTTTGTCAAAATTGTGGTATCTATCTAGTTTCACATACTGGAAACCATTTGGTTGAAACCTTACCATCCTTTGTTAGGGACACTATGGATCTATAAAAGCGCGGATTGACGATTGGTGAGAGTGCCTTTTTAGCAAGCATAGACGTAGAGGCCCTATATACGTCGATACCCCATTCTATGGGATGCATGGGCTGTTGAATTCCTTCCCTCTCTTCCAGAGGGGTACCTTGGGGTTCACAACGGGTTTTTGTTGGGGAACTTTTGTATTTTACCCTCACAGGAATTATTTCCTGTTTGATGGGGACATCTTCCACCAGCAAAGGGTTTACAGCCATGGGCAGTTTTGTGCCCCGGCCTATGCTATCTGTACTGGGCTGGTGGGAGACGTCCCGTGGTCTTCGGTGACTCCCCTCCTCCTTTCTTTTGACCATTAGCCCTGTGGGCTAGATTCATTGACGATATCTTAATCATCTGGAATGGCTCACAAGAAGAATTTGTTCAGTTTGTATTTGGAACTTGAATGTCAAAAAATGTCTTTTAATCTTAGATTTACTTTTGAGATTTTTTTCCGAATTTTTTACCATTCCTTGATATCGGTATTGGCAGAGGTCCAGGATGGGGAGCTAATAACTACCATCCAACGAAAACCTACAGCCACAAACTCTTTACTGCGGTGGGAGAGCGGCCACCCGACACCCCTGAAAAGGGGTATCCCACGTGGACAGTATCTGCGTCTCAGACGTAAATTGTTCCTCTCTGGATGATTTCAAGAAGGAGGCCAACATTTTGAGATCTGGGTTTTTCTGACTAAGGGCTATCCAGATCTTTATATTAAGACAATCATATCAACCCTTTGCACTGACAAGGGACCGGGTCCAATTGTTGACACCAAGAATCCATACTAGCCAGGATCAAGAGACAGTAACGCGCATCATTGGCCCCTTTGACAATGCGGCCCCTCGGGTTGAGACAGACCCTACCAAATTTTTGGCTTGTGTTGAAAATGGACCCAGATTTGGTAGATTTATGTCGGGGAGGCCCCTCGATATCATATAGAGGGGAAGAAATCTGAGGGCCCTGTTCCGGGGTCAGTAGCCACTTTGTAAATCCAAGAAGACATGGGGCCCTGCTGCCCAAAACGGTTCTTTCAGTTTGGGGGGTTTGTTCGTTTTTGTGACTTTATGGAAAAGACAAATACGTTCTCCAATGATACAGGGGTTAAAGACTTATCAGATTAAATATTTCATCAATTGCAAGACCACACTGTGGTATATCTGAATAACCTGTGCATGTGGATTGAGGTATGTAGCAAAAACCACAAGACAGCTGCGACGTAGGATTGGGGAACATTTGGGCGATATTTGCCATCAACGTGACACACCAATCTCACGGCATATACACTCAATACATGGGGGGAACTCTAACTGCCTCAAATGGGGGGGGCATTGGGTCAGGTCTCTCCCTCTCAAAGACGTGGAAACTTGGACAGATTATTGCTGCAGAAGGAATTTCTTCTGGACATTTACCCTAAATCAAAGGCACCAAAAGGGTTAAATGATCAGTTGGATTTCGCAGCTATCTTTTAAGGTGTTTCTTTTCTTTTCCTTGCATATACAACATTGTTGAATAACTTGTTTTTTGAACAGAAAATCCTAACCAATTTTATCAATGTCCCTTGGGAGAATTTGGAACGGATTATCAGTTCTTTTTTTCTACCAAATAAATGTCGTTTCACTAGCTGTATAACCGAGCATTTTTTTAAAATCACCTGCTCAGTCTGTCTGCCCGGTGTTGCATCCTGCAACATTTTGTCGCGATGCTTATCTGCGCCACGCGCCGTAACTATGGATGCTTTTCCCGGGGCAGTTCTCCGTTGCCCGGCGCACTATGTGTGTTCACGGAAAGGGGCCGTGAGCGCGCCTTTATCTTCCGCGCGCCGCCAGCTTTCGGCGTTTCAACACCACAGCCGACGCTGTCATGCCCTTACAGGGCGGGAGATGACTTACAGTTCTGAAACTCAAAGTTTAAATTATATGGGTGTATGCTTTGTGGTGGGGGTTTGTTTGGGGTGGCTGTTATCTCATCCCCCTCTTTGTTTTTTGTACTTCCCACAGCCTGGTGGTCCCTTTCTGGTTTATATTGCAAACCTACAAGGCGGCATTATGCAGATGAAACGTTAAAGGTAGTGTCTTTTGTTATGTAAAACACGGCATGTTATGTTGTCTCTGCATCAGTAATTACCATCCAGGTATTATCTACCCTCTAATTCTTGTGCCTTGCATTATTGCAGCCAATATTTGTTACTATAACCCAGATACTTGGTTTCCCAAAAAAATATCTTTCCAGACTGTCCCCCGATGATGTCATGGATGATTGAGAATGTTGGGACGGGACCATGAGGAATAACAGGGTGTTTTTGAATTAAAGGGGTTATGGCTGGGGGACGGGAACGCCCTTATCGGGGCGAAATTTTCCTGTACCTCTCAGTTAGGTAGGGGTATTGTTAGTTTATAGGGGAGGTTTTGTATATCATCTGGGCCACCATGTGGTTGTTGTTTGCCTCCCCCAGTGTTTTGTGAGCTCTTCGAGATAGATCACGATATTTTAAATTATACTTAATAAAAGTTATTTTTTAGGACCGATTTTTCCTCTTTAAATTGTCTTATAAGAAGAGATCCAACAAATGTGAGGTCTGATTCTCAAACGAAAAGCATAAGACCATTGAGAAAGTGTTCACAGAACTTAAGACCACCTTAATTATTAAAAATAAATACTTTATTTAACACATCCTTATAAACTCTGAATACTGTGTAACTGTTTTTATATCGCTTGCAATGATTAGCATCTTTAAAGAGATGCCTGTACAGTGTCTTAATGAGGCCCAAGATTGTCACAGCCAATAGTTCTAGTACAGTATTCCTCATCTGCTAATTGTATATCTTTATCAACTTTAGAAACATATAGAAAATAGCCATATTGCTCTCGTCAGGCATGTAATGCACTGTGTTTCAGCTCTTCCAGTTCCAGGGAATACATAAGTCTCCATCCTGCAGCACAGAGTAGTAATGCGAGACGCACAGATGCATCCCCATCAGGTTGGGTAATGGCTCCTCAATCAGCCGCTGACAACAGCTGATCATCTGCTCACACGAAACACTGGGCTCCTTATACAGTCTGCTCAGAGACGCACTGTCTCTACATGCTTTTGTTAACTCTTCTTCCTCAACTTTCAACCTAATTCAATTAGAAAAGATGAAACATTTAATTAGTGGGCTCACTCTACAAAAGACAATCAAGCTGAAGGAGAACACACAAATCAATAAAAGGGACTGTCCAAGAGTATAATGAACATGAGAAACCATACACTATGGTGTAAGACAATAAAAGACAGTTGTGCTCTTACTTTCTTGCTTTTGTTTGTTACTGCTTTCTTGTTCCTGGTGAGTGCTACAGTTTGGATTTGGGGTGAGCTAGTTCGGCCCAGTTTGGAGATCACAGGAAAAACGGTCAACCAATTGGCAGCCAGCCACAGGAAAAAGGAGGTTATCATTCATTGTCTCATTCACCAGCTGCTGATTGGTTTTTCTAATTTTTCTCAATTTCTGGCAGAATTCAAGTGGAGCTGAACCAGCCTATTCTGAATCGAAAGCGGCACACCATTCCTAATGTTTATAATGTAGGCAGCTAGCGGTCTCCGTAATGCCACAGTCCGGTGTTAGGAGATGATGGTAAAATATGTGTGAGGGCAAACACATTTGTGTATTTGCTTGTACCTGCTTATAATTTGTCCAGACGGCTTGAACAAACGTTACGATTTGATTTGTCATTATTAGCTTTGTCAAGTTTGTATCGCATTCTTTTGTTTTTAAATTTAAAGTTTTATAGTATAACTTGTATACGTATATATTTATTCCGGTCACGTGGTGACATCCCGTGTCTTAGAATTTGAATACTTAAACCGGATAATGGTTTGTGTATCTTATACCATGAATAAGGAGCTTTGCTCCGAAAAGCGTCGGTTCTAGATACGATTGCGCTGACACTATGGGCCACATGTATGAAACTGTTTAGGTCTAAAACTCACTCTTTTTCCCCATAGTACTCTATAGGCAAAAAAGTGAGTTTTAGACTTAAACAGGTTCATACATGTGGCCCTATGTTTGAATCATTTTAACTTTTGAATAATAAAGATATGGAACTTTTATTACTCCAAGACTAGTGGTCGTACGCTGGATACATTTTCTCTCTTTGTTCCATGGATCTACTCTGATGAGGTGCTTTCCATCAGTCCGGGCGTTGTCCACTTCATCCACGACCAGGTGAGCTGACTAAAGCGATTTTTTGTCTGCTTATAATTATGGAACATAGAAAACATATATATATATATATATATATATATAAAATATATATATATATATATATATATATACTATATATAATATATAATTATATATATATATATTAAAATTATATTTTAACTGATTGCAGTCTATTTAAAGGTGATGTCCAGGTGTTTTAAAAAAAATTAATATCGGGTACTGCTGCCCCAGTCATCTGTGCACTTTTACCAGTGGAAGTCAGAAAGTCACTGATGCAGTCACTCCAGGTAGTGATGTACGGCGGAGGCATGTGACCGCTGTGACCAATCAGCAGCTGCATTGGTGACATTTCGAATGCCACTGAAGAAAGTAAAATAGGAGACCAGGGAAAGACGGCCTGCAGGGTGAGTGCTGGATTGTAGGCGAGTACAAGTTCTATTATTTTCTCTGGGCAGCAGTACTCTAAATTTATATTATACTCCACTAAGCCTAATTTATTGGAATCTGGAAATAAAAATTTGTAAAAATCACACTGGCTATCTTAAATGTAGCATAAGAGTTCTGTTAGTACATGTAAAAAACAAAACAGGATAATACAGAAACTACACACACTCATTAGGGGCATTATGATACCAGCTACTGTTAGAGAAACATTTATTGTGCCCTAAAAGCAGATTGGGAAACTCAAGGAACCGAATGAAGATTCTTTGATCATACGGTTTTGTTTTGTTTTCATACAATAGACTCACTATGAGTTGAAACTTGTTTATACAGTATACTTTATTCATGATTTGTATTGGATCTTAGGTGTGTGATTTAAACATATATTTGTACTATTATGTGTAATGTAAGTAATGTGTAAGTAATGATGTTCTGTCCCTTGCTACTCCATTTTCCTACTTATAAAGAGCTGGCGAAGCCCACTGTTCCGTGGGCCATCGCTGCTATAATGTGGCTGCCCGCAGCCCTCCCTGAACAAAGCCTCACACTATACAGAGTAGCGTGCCGTTGTGTGCACGGAGGGCTGCAGGCTGATGCACTACAGTTGCTACAGCCTCCTGATCACCGTATGTGTGTGCAATTATTTATAATATTATATATTATTTTATTTTATATATATAAATATATATATATATATATATAATATATATACAATTTTTAAACACACACCACACACACACACACCACTGTATACTTTGTTAATGTGTATTTTAAATGTGTATTCTTACTATTATTGATATTGCAGTGAGGATGTTCATTATAATAATCTCCCTCATTTATAAATATATATATATATTATAATATATTATATACTATATAATTATATAATTATATATTTTAATATACTGGTGTGTGCATATATACATATATATATGAGATAGATATACATTTTATAGCGAGAGAGAGAGAGAGATATGAGATAGATTATATATATGAGATATATATATATATCATATCTATCTCATATATATATATATATAATCATCTCATATCTCTCTCTCGCTATATATGTATATCTATCTATCTATCTATCTCATATATATATTATTGTATATATGCACACACAACAGTATATTATCATATATATATGTGTGTGTATGTATGTATGTATTGTATGTATGTATGTATGTATTGTATGTGTATATATATATATATATATATATATATATTATAACACACATTTACATATTACATACACACACACACACACACACACACACACACACTCACACACACACACACACACACACAAACCGTTCAAAAGTTTTGGGTCACCTAGACAATTTTGTGTTTTCTCTGAAAACTCATACTTTTTTTTATCAAATGAGTTGCAAAATGAATAGAAATATAGTCCAGACATTGACAAGGTTAGAAATAATGATTTTTATTTGAAATAATAATTTTCTCCTTCAAACTTTGCTTTCGTCAGTGAATGCTCCCTTTGCAGCAATTACAGCATAGCAGACCTTTGGCATTCTAGCTGTTAATTTGCTGAGGTAATCTGGAGAAATTTCACCCCATGCTTCCAGAAGCCCCTCCCACAAGTTGGATTGGCTCGATGGGCACTTTTAGCGTACCATACTGTCAACCTGCTCCCACAACAGCAAAATGGGGTTGAGATCTGGTGACTGTGCTGGCCACTCCATTACAGATAGAATACCAGCTGCCTGTTTTCTTCCCTAAATAGTTCTTGCATAATTTGGGAGGGGGTGCTTTTGGGTCATTGTCCGGTTGCAGGATGAAATTGGCTCCAAATCAAGCGCTGTCCCCCCAGGTTATAGCATGGCGTTGCAAAATGGAGTTTATAGCCTTCATTCAAAATCCCTTTTATCTTGTACAAATCTCCCCTTTACCAGCACCAAAGCAATCAATCACATTACCTCCACCTGCTTGACAGATGGGTCAGGCACTCTTCCACCCATCTTTTCAGTTGTTCTGCGTCTCACAAATGTTCTTCCGTGTGATCCAAACACCTCAAACTTCGATTCGTCTGTCCATAACACTTTTTTCCAATCTTCCTCTATCCAATGTCTGTGTTCTTTAGCCCATACTAATCGTTTCCTTTTATTAGCCAGTCTCAGATATGGCTTTTTCTTTGCCACTCTGCCCTGAAGGCCAGCATCCCAGAGTCACCTCTTCACTGTAGACGTTGACAATGTACTTGTTTTGTTGCTCAGTTGTGCAGCGGGGCTTCCCACTTCTCTTTCTACTCTGGTTACAGCCTGTTTGTGCTCTCCTCTGAAGGGAGTAGTACACACCGTTGTAGGAAAAATCTTCAGTTTCTTTGGCAATTTCTCGCATGGAATAGCCTTCATCTTCAGCACAAGAATTTGACTGTCGAGTTTCACATGAAAAGTTCTCTTTTTCTGGCCATTTTGTGAGTTTAATCGAACCAACAAATGTAATGCTCCAGATTCTCAACTAGCTCAAAGGAAGGTCAGTTTTATAGCTTCTCTAATCAGGAAAACTGTTTTCAGCTGTGCTAACATACTTGCACAAGGGTTTTCAAGGGTGTTCAAAATATCCAATAGCTTTCTTACACATTTAGCAAACACAATGTACCATTAGAATACTGGAGTGATGGTTGTTGGAAATGGGCCTTTACACTTATGTTGATATATTGGGATTAAAACCAGATGTTTGTAGCTAGAATAGTCATTTATTACATTAACAATGTATAGAGAGTGTATTTCTGATTCATTTAATGTTAGCTTTTTCAATGAAGCTAACATTAAATGAATCAGAAATATACTCTCTATACATTGTTAATGTGGTAAATGACTATTCTAGCTACAAACGTAGCTATATCCAGGACTGGAGTCTCCTCCGATCCTTGTAATGCTTAGGAGACTGCTTTATGAATGCAGATGTTAATATCACCTCTGTAATTAGAGCAAGAGACCACAGAGAGCTGCTAACGCCCTGATGTCAAAAGATGTCCGAGTACTGCTCATCATCAAAATACTGTGGTGGTAGTTAATATTTACATAATAAAGTAAATGAACACATAAAATATAATCACTTACTTTTCTTTCCTGATTAACTTTTCTCTTGCTTTTTGAGCATGAGCCAGAAGAAACCATTGTAGAGATGGCGGATCACATGAAACAGGTATAATGAAATGGCCCATCTCGTGTAAACGTGGCACATAATGATCACTGTAGAATGAAAAATACAGAAAAAAGTGGTTGATAACAAGATCCTGGCTTTCTTCACTATCTGTGTGTTTTTGCCAGTCATTTCATTTCGCTGTAAATGGAGGAGTCTTTCCCACATAAGAGGGCAATAAACCAAGGTAGTAAAAAAACTACTTATGCAACTGCTGTAATAGCTGCCAGAAGTTTAGATATTCAAAGGTCCTTCTTCTATCATGTCTAGGTATTTTATTTAGAGGGAATACACTACTCACAAAACATTAGGAATATTTGGGCTTTTGGTTGAAATTTTAGGATGAACATACAATTTCTTAAATTTTTTTAACACATACTTTATTGATCTTTTTAAAGTAGAAATAAAAATATAACAAGAGTCACATCGATGTGAAGTGAAGTCAAAAGTAATAAACATCTCAGTTATGGAGTTTTGACTCAAATTTACAGAATAAAAACAAGCAAAATATGACCCAGATGAGGATCATTATGATAGAGAAAAAAAAACTTAAAAAAAAAAAAAAAAAAGCATAACAATAACATCAAAAGCATCCTGTCGCAAAGATAAAGGATTTAAGTGTTGTGAGAATTAAAGGGTAGATAGAGAAATCAAGGTTTACAAGTCAAGACTTTTTTAAAATGAACTAATTGAGACCATCTCTTAACTCTAGAATGCACATGTCCAACTGTTCAGTGTTTCAGTTCTTTTTGCACAACTTGCTGATCTCTAACAAGGAGCCTAATGGCAAAATTCACAACAGGTGTTTGATACCTGAAGAGCCCAATAAATTTAGGGGATCACTTTGAATTAGGATTTAAACAATCCTCCTCATCATGCTGTTCACATTTTAACATCACGAGACCATGACAACACTTTACAATTGATCAACAGTACATCACCACAAGGCTTCAAGCAGGATGCTCTCAGACAGAAGTGGCCACTGTGCTTAGTATCAGAGTCATCAGCAGAATGCAACAGAGATACAGAGACTGGTAGAGCCACAGAAAGATAAAGAAGTGGACGTCCTTTGGCTCCATCAGACACTGATTGGTTACTCTCAATAAGGCTTTCCTCGTAGCAGCAGAGTTCCACCACAAAACATCCACAGACCCACCGGCCCAGCCTTTTTGGGCCAGACATCATCCTCACTTAGAACGCAAGAGTGGCCTCCCACCCATCTCTTCGGTCACTCC
This sequence comes from Phyllomedusa bahiana, assembly GCA_025379985.1. Taxonomy (NCBI): domain Eukaryota; kingdom Metazoa; phylum Chordata; class Amphibia; order Anura; family Hylidae; genus Phyllomedusa; species Phyllomedusa bahiana. The sequence goes on from JAODAL010026982.1 coordinate 50,067, forward strand.
AGAAAACCCTGCCCAGATGAGCAGCTATGTTACCAGCTACCTATGTCAGTAACCTAAAGTTACTGACACACAACACTGCCAGCTACATTCACTGAAGTCTGGTACCTCGGTTACACATATCTGCCAAAGTATTTTTTGGAGTTTAAGCCACATAGGAGAGTATTCTAAGGGAAACATACCTTCTTTTAAAAGAGAACCTGTCACATAGGATTATGCCCACCTTGCTGAGGACAGCACATGCTAATGACAGACCTGCTGTTTCCAGCGCTGTGTCCCTTATTTTGTAAGATGCTGGAGTTTTAAAATATTTAATGGTCAAATGTGCTCATGAATAATCTGGATTCTTTTCTCTCTGAAAAGTGCCAAATTTGAGCAGTAAATGCTCTGAAACTACAGCATATTACAGAATACGGGACACTGTGCTGTAAACAGCAGGTCTGACTACGGTTCCCATGCTGCACTGCTGAAATCTATCCCAGGCTCTGTTCCTCCCTATGTATTTCCCCTAGATACTAAAAAGCTTTCACTCTCTTGTGTACTTCATATTGTGCTCTATTGCTGAAGAGTCTATTATATTAGATCCTGGTTATACCATCTCCCATTATCTGCTGTTCCACAGACAAATAGTTCAGCCACCTATAACTCCTGGAGGTTAGCTAGATCTAAAAGCTAAACTATAGGTCTAACCACACTCAACAAGCTATGAGCATCACTTTTTGGCCAGTTACTGGTAAGTGAATAAGTGAGAAACTATTTAAAAAACGAAATTACTATGTATTTCCGATCTTGACTTCTACTGAAAGTATGTGGTTAAAAAGTAAAAAGTTTTCTATGCCGAAATACCCCTTTAAACTGAAAAAAATTGTCTAAATTGAATGTGGCCTTATACAGCTACATGAGATTCATAGCAAGGTTGCCTCTACTTTAGTCTGTCACTTTGGAGGGGAAACTGAAAATAGTGTATTTAGAGCCGGTCATGTTCTGAAAGCATTCACCAATAGTTTTATCACATTCTCCAAAAAACGTTTATTACATCTGCTCGATAATTAAGCATATCTGCCATTCACAAACATAGGAAAGCAGGGTTGACTACCTTTTTGGGAACTGTAGGCTATGTTCACACGGCTTAAAATGGGCCGTATTTCGGTCCGTAATTACGCGCCGGAGTGCGCCAATTTTCGGGCCGAAAACGGCCCATTCATTACGGTAATTCACAGTTCTCATAGAGAACTATGGATTTTGTCTCCTTCCCCGCCCCGGGGAATCCCCTGGGCGGGGAGATAATTGGGCATGTCACTTTCTAGCGGCGTATACGCGCCGCTAGCAGTGATTGTCTATGGGCCAGCGAGGTGCCGGCCCCCCGCTCACTCCCCCGCTCCCGCACCGCCCCCGTCCACACGGCGTAATTGTGGGGGCGAAATTACGCCCCGCAGTTAAGCCGTGTGAACATAGCCTAATAGTGATCATAATGGCCAAAGTTTACAGAGGAAGGCAATCTTGATGTCGTTATTTTTAAGAATGTATAAAGTTACAGCCCCTGTAATGAAGAACCATATCAAATCTTCCATCACTTACTTTTCCAGAGTCATCTGCAGTCCACGCAGACTTCGTGGGTGAATGGGCACCCTCCTATTTAGCAGCTTTTTGCAGAATGCATCAAGGACAAAGTAATGCTCCTCCATAGTCAACAATGGCTGCAGCTCCTCAATGTGAACTAGGTCTATGCCCCCAAGGAGATGGCTAATCCGATCCTGTAGCTGCAGCAACTTTCTCTGAAGTACATAGTAGCTGGGTAACCTTTCAAAAAGCTTGATAAAAAAAAAAGTATGTTATTTGACAACACTATACAGCGAAATGAAGCAACAAATTAAACACTGTAATCCTATCAATAATAACATTAGTACATTTAATATTTAGTTTTACATTTTTTTAATGCTAAGTCTTTCCAAAAATGAAAGGGAATAGTCCAGAAAGACTCAGCCAATTAATTGGGCCCCATTACACTGACATATTTTAAAGAAATGTAGATAAGTGAAAAGAGCTCAAAGATAATATCTTAAAAGGGGTTTCACCAAGAAGTGAGTTCCTTACCCAACAGGCTGATACTCCCCTCTTGAGGCTTGAATAAAGGGCGTTGCGTTTCTGTGTTTAAAAAAACAAGTACCTCCTCTGTGATGTCATCGCTCCGCCTCCCATGCACGTTCCTGATACTTAGTCTCTGTAGTTGAGCAAACATTGTTTTGCTAATCCACAGAGGAGAACTGTATTGTGCACAAGCTATATGGGTTTTATTTCTCCCTCTTATTTGCTCAGGAGAGAAGATAAGCTCTCAGCAGGTGGCCTTCTTTTATTCCTTCACAAGGCTGCAGGGAGAGTGGGAGGAGGGCTAAGCAGGGTGCCAGGGAGCGTCTACATGTTTACTCAGATAATTACAATACAACCAGTGGATTCTCTATACAAAAGACACAGAATTTTTCTCCCCAGTCCCTATAAAGCTCTTCATGTTCCCTGCCATCAGATAAGAAGTGTAAACAATGCAAGCGCGGCCAGATCAGCTCCTGGTCGTGTCTAATGTAAACGGTAAGGAAACCAAGGGCATGTAAGGAAGGCTATAACTCTCAGAGGCTTCACTTTTTTTGATGACATACATTTAAAAAAGTGATTAAATACTTATTTTAGAGGATCCCACGTCAACATTAGATCGTGGCAAAACCCTTTTAAGACTGCACATCAAGGGCTACATGTCCGGAAATTGGCTTCACCACAGCATTTTTTTAGGCACATTTAATCAGTGTAAAGTCCGGCTGAAAGTACAATTCTTTTACAAATCTGACGTCTGGTATACCTTGCATATTAAACTTAATGCGCCTAAAAAGGCACATTGCGCAGTTGCGGCGCATAACGTATCATTGCTAGTGTATGTAATGCTACATAGGAAAAAGATAATGATCCGGCTCATCAGATTAAAAGTGAAAAAATGGTTTTCCAAAAATTTTATTCATAACATCCCAATAATATCAAAAAATTAAAATCATAGCACTAAGAGATAAACACGCATCTTACACGTTTCAAGTCCTGCCTCGGACTCAATCGTAGCATGTGTATGTAATGCGCCTATCGAGGCGCATTGCATAAGGGAGGCGCATAACGTATCACTACTAGTGTATGTAATGCGCCTCAATAGGCGCATTGTGTTATGGAGGTGCGTTATTTATGAAAATAAAAAAAAATTGATTCACAGCTGCCTGTATCAGGAGCGGACTTATCCCTAGTCCTGTTTTTTGAGATCTGTTAAAAAACCCCTGTTTAATGTTTGTTTGCTATTCTTTGACTTAGTTGTTATAGGCCTGTATTGACTTTTATACCATCTATGTAATATCTAGTATGGTTATCTTGTCAAGACCTAACTTCTGTTTATAGGTTTGCTTACCTTTCAATAAGTAAAAAAAAAACAAAAAAAAAAAACACAAATTCAGTTGCTCATTAGGATTCACATGTCAGAATATGCAGATTCATCCTAAAGATTCAAGAAAACGCTTATATTTGGTTTTTCATTTTAATAAATTATTTGTTGTAATACTTCAGAAGCTTATGCGATTCCTGAAAATGCAATCTGCAGAAGCAGGCCTCAAAAGTAACTTCAACCTTTTGAAGTCTTCTATGCTACTACTTTATAAGAGCTTGTGAAGCCGGCAGCAACCTGAAGTCACAGAACTCACATCAAACATATAGTACTGGGAAGAACACACCTACATGAGAAAAGTCTGCAACAAGGAGCAGACAGCGAATTGCATATAGGAGGGTCTGAAAATAAAGGAAAGATTGAAGACTGCAACTGAATGCAATTTTTAACTCAATGTGAGCACAACCATGTGTAAAAATGTCAGCTACATGACACAGGTGTCAGACTTTACAGTGTTCCTCCAACTTTTTATAAATCTACAATATAACCAAAAATAAGAAACTTTGTAGTGTATTTTAGTAAAAACAAAATGCTTCCTTTCCTTCCTCCTAGATTTCACTTTGTAAATATTAGACTAAGATAATCTGCCTTGCAGAGAAGAGGAGGCTCCTACTTCAATGATGGCTCAGGTTACAGCTGCCAATATAAACCTATTGAGAAGGAACAGGAAGGAGGAGAAGAGTCTGAAAAACACACATAGATAGTGTTTACTATACAGTGTTTTCTCTCACCTGGGTGCTGGACTCACAGCTACTTTGCTTCTTACTGCTATCTAATGTCCTTCAAGCTGCCGCTAGTGTGTGGGTGAGAGTCTCCTCCTACTTTCACTTCCTCCCCCTCTCTTCTCCATAGACGCTATGGGCAGCTGTAACCTAGACTCTCAGAACCCATCTGGCTAGAAAAAAAAAAAAAAGAGGTTCATGATTGCCTATTAGTGATCTATGACTGAGTAAACAGATAAGGATATAGAGGGGCTTAGGGGTAGGAATGCTGATAAGAGAAAAAGAAAGTATTTTTGTCTAATAAGATATGTAACAAATTAGAGGTATATATCATGAGGGTGTCAATTTCATGAAGGTTTTAAAGGCAATGGCTCTATTTTTATTGTTCTATATTGATGCAGAACAACATGCCACAGAGTTAACCTATACAAGTTATGGCATATGTCTATTATTATTATTATTATTTATTTTAAAGCGCCATTGATTCAAGGGCGCTGTCATTCGGGGGGTTACATACATTTCAAAAGTCAAACGAGTACATGATAAGGGATAATGACAATTGGCACACAAAGGAGACGGGCCCTGCCCGCGAGGGGTTACAATTAAAAAGGGGGGGGGGAAAAGACGGAGGTGAGGGCAGAATGTCGTGGAGGAAGTGTGAAAGTTTTGTAAAGGGTTTTAGGGAAGCCCGAAGAAATGGGTTTTCAGGTTGCTTTTGAAGTGGTGAAAGTGGAGGGGAGTCGAGTGTTGGGGCAGTGAGTTCCCGAGTGTGGGTGAAAGCAGGGGGGAAATTTTTGGAGACGGTTGTGTGAGGAGCTGTAAGGGGAGGCGAGGAGAAAGGCCTGTGAGGAGCGGAGAGTGCTGGGGGAGATATTTGGAAATTAGGGGAGGATGTATGGAGGGGAGGTCGGGAAGCCTTGTAGGTCATGGTGTAGCTTGAAATGAATTCGCTGGGCAATGGGGGAAACAGTGAAAGGGATTGGCGGGGGGAGGGAGGGAGTAGCGAGGAGAGAGGTGGATAAGACGGGCAAGCGAGTTAAGGGTGGATTGGGGGGAGCGAGGGGGCTAGCTGGGGGGGCCACTGGAAGGATTTGCAGAGTCTGGGGGAGAAGACAAGGGCGGGGACCAGCATTTTTGTGTGTTTATAGCCGAGGAATGGCGGTGCAGAGATGTTTTTCAGGGGAGGCGGGGCAGAGGTAGGGTTTGGATGTGTGGGTTTGAAAAATAAAACAGAGTCTAGGATTACCCCAAACGCGGACTGTGGGTCCGGTGAAAGGTGAGCCGTTGACTGTAAAAGAGGTCAGGGGGGGGAGGTTGGATGTGGAAAGATGAGAGTTTTTGTTTTCTCCCCATTTATTTTTGGAGACGTGATGAGAAAAAGGAGGAAAGGAGGAAGACGTCAGGGATCCCCGGGGGAGTAGGAAGTGACATCTGGGCCAGAGAGTAGAGTTGGGTTATCGCAATGGTGGTAAAGAAACCATGTGAGGTATGACTGACTAGGCCAAGG